>QKWP01002655.1:3221-24968 GCA_003550325.1 Gigaspora rosea | reverse complement strand
GACCTAACTTTCTGGGACTTTGCAAGAAGTAGCAAATATAAGCAAATATAAACGAATATAAGCGAATATAAGTGAATATAAAGAATATAATAGTTTATTTTTTTGGTTTCATTTTTTAAATTTTTTTTGGTTTCGTTTTTTTTGGATTTATTTTTTTTTGTCATTTTTTTTATAATAATATATAATATATGTAATATTTAAAATATAATATATAATAAAAAAATAAAATTTTATATTAAATAGCAAAAACTTGTGATTATTGTATATTTAATAAATTAAAATATTATATAATAATAATAAATAAATAAAAATTTATAATTAAATTGCGAAAACTTGTGAAAACCTGTAAAATGTTCAAAAAGCATAATTATGTGAATATAATAATTATTAATAGATATCATATTAGATATATATCGATATATATCAATTAATATCGATATATATCGATTATTATTATTATCGATAGTAATCAGCAGGAGTGATGGGTATTGATATATATCAATTAATATCAATATATATCTATTATCAATAAAAATCGGCAGGGTGATATATATCGATTAATATCGATATATATCGATTATTATTATTATTGATAGAAATCGGCAGGAGTGATGAGTACCGATATAATTTTACCGGTTAGTAATCGATATATATCTATATATAAATTTGCTGATGATTGTGTATTATAGTTGCTGATTAAAGGATTCGCGCACTGTATAAAGGGATTAAAAAAGCTAAATTTGTAGTATATATATTATGTAATTAAGAGCTTCTAACCTGGTAGCAAATCCAAAAGATGAAAAATATATCTACAAAAAAATGTATTTTGAATTGGTTCAAAGAGTTAGAGAAACTAACAATTGAAGGTAATGATACTAAAAGGATCAAAAGGCAGATTCTAAAGCCTCTTTGTAGGAATTAGGCCCCAAATCAGACTTAAAAAAAGAAAAATTTCTAACAAAAAACAAAAAAAAATAGATTTTAAATATTTATAGCAAAAACAACTCGCTTTTCTTCAAAAGAGTAACTAAAAAAGAAAAGAACTTCATCAAAATAGCAGAATAAAAAGAACTAATAGAATCAAAAGAAAACCTCTAGCCAGTAAAGTTAGTCAAAATACAGAAAAAATCTAACTGTAGAGAAGCTAAAGTTAGAAAAAAATATACTGTGAATATTGCACTCTGGTTTAAAAAAAACAAGTAGAAATGGGAAGCACTTATTAAACCCAGAAGCCTGATAGAAATATTAAATATTAGAAACAAAGAAGGAAGAAAATCACTTACTAAACAAGTAATTAGTGATGATATAAAGGTGATAAACTAGGATACAAAGTAAATAAAAAAGTTGTAGATAGCAAAAATCACATAGAAGAATAAGAATAGAAAAATCTCACATATTATACAGATGGCTCACTCAAAAGAAAAAAAAAAGTTTAGAATAAAACATAGTGCAGGTAGTATAATAAGAGAATTAATAGATAGAAGTAACAAGTAGTTCTTCTCAAATAAGAGTGAAACTGATTGCAATTTTGGAAGCTATGCTCATGTTCCCATTAGCAAGTGTGATAGAAATATACACAGATAGCCAGGCCACAATAGACAGAATTAGAAGCCTAGAAAGAAAAAAACAAGCAAAAACTGGATCAAGACCAAAAAGCCAGAATTCTAAAATTAATAAAGAAAAATATAATAACAAAGAACTTTAAAATACAATTAAAAAAAAATAAAGGTATACATGAGTTTCAAGTATAATAAGAAAGCTGATGCACTTGTAAAACAAGAGTTAGAGCTGCCTACTGTAACAAGTTGTGAGCCTGTAAAAATACAGAATCTAGTAATATATCCAGTATAAAATAAGAGTGCAGTAGTGGTACCAATTAGAAAGTTTGTAAGAAAAATGCTTGATATGTACTACAAAGCCAAATGGAAATTTATTAAAAACCAGAGAGATAAAATTTATCAAGAAAGAAGTAGTAAACATTGAAGAATATTTAGTGAATTCTGAAAGACCTATACAATACAAGAGCAAGTACCTTTAAGAAAAATAAAAGGTGGTCTTTTGGGTATCCACTTATTTGCATGGGTAATACAAGCTCCTGTAGAGAAAATAGCCAATTAGAAAGTACAAATTTTGACTATTCTAAATTAGCCTGACAAAGAATTTGAACATGCGCAAAAAAAAAAAAAAAAAAAAAAAAGCAAATCTAATATTTAAATCGATCTTGGTGCACTAATTAAAAATGGATATATATTATTTCACTGACAAATATTTTACTGACAGCTCATTTAGCTGACATTACACCAAGTAATATTTTACTAAAAATATATACATTAGCAAATATATAAATGTAATCTTACGTAAGTTATTACGGCCCAAAAACTTGCGCAAGAATTATGAATTGACGCGAAATATTTCGCAATTTTCAATTACAGAATATTACGAAATACATATGTAAAAAATTATGCAATATTACATCGCAATAATTCAAAATAAATCACAACAATGCGCATTTAAATACCCCCTGACGAGGACTATCGATAAAAATAGTAATTGGTAATAATTATACTATTATTTTTAAACATTTTACAGGTTTTCGCAAGTTTTCGCAAGGTTTCGCATTTTAATATAAAATTTTTATATTTTTTTATTTATTATTATTATTATACATTTTAAATTAAATATATTTTATTATATATTATTATACATTCTTTGCGAAAAAAAATGAAAAAAAGACAAAAAAATAAAACCAAAAAAAACTGAAACTGAAAAAAAATAATGAAAAAACGAAACCAAAAAAATAGATATATTTTAAACTATATTCGCACTTTGTCGCATAATATTAGCTCTAAATACTTATTTCCTCACCCTGCAGTTAGCTATTATTTCTCTTCATTTTAACTATTATATTCGCTTATATTCGCTACTTTCTAAAAATAGTAGAAAAGTAAAAAAAATAACAAAAAAAATGAAAACGAAAAAATAATAATATTTAAACTACTTTCGCTCTTCATCGAATAATACTAGCTCTACACACTTATATTCGCTTATATTTGCTATTTCCTAAAATAGTAGAGAAGTAAAAAAAAATAAAAAAAAAAATCGAAACTGAAAAAATAGTAATATTTTAAACTACTTTTGCACTTCGTCACATAATACTAGCTCTACACACTTATTTTCCTTACCCACAGTTAGCGCTCATATTTGCTACTTCCTAAAAATAGTAGAGAAGTAAAAAAAAAAAACTATTTCTTGGAAGTGTAGGAGTTTTTGCAGATTGTCAGAGAATTTAGTATGTTTTTGCAAAGCGGCGAAGAAGTTAGAGTTGGTGTTCTTGTAAAATGCCAGAAAGTCAGGTTGTTTCTTGCAAAGTTCTAAAGAAAGTCAGGAATAAATAAAATAAAACAAAATAAAAGTAAAAAACTAAGTAAAAAAAAAAACAGAAAAACAAAATATGTAAATATGTAAGCAAACACTTAAAAAAAAATAAACAAAGCCCCAAATCTCTATTTCTTTGAAGTGTTCAAATTCAGAAATTGTTGAACCTAGTTGTGTTTTGTAAAGTGCTAGGTTAACTTGCGAAAACTTGCGAATACTTGCGTCTAACTCAGTTATTTCTCTAAAGAAGGTGTTCTCGCAAAGTACCAAAATAAAATAAATTAATAAAAAAAAAAAACAAAAAAAAAACAAAAACAAAAAGTATCAAACAAGAAAATAAATAAGCGAAAACTTGCAAAAACTTGTGTCTAACTAAATCATTTCCCTAAAAAAACGTTCTTGAAGATTTAGAAGGGTTCTTGCAAAGTGTTAGAAGTTTGAGTTGGCTTGTGAAGTCAAATTGGTATACTTGCAAACTACTTGCAAAGTGCCGAAAAGTTGTTGGTTTTCTTGCAAAGAGCTTGTGTTCTTGTAAAGTGCTAAATAAAATGAAAAAAAAAACAGAACGAAAACAAAAAACAAAATAAAAATAAAAAAAAAACAACAAATCAATGTATATAGAAGATCTAATTTATAAACAAAAGATCTAATCTGTATAATACAAAATTTTAAATTAATTCGATACATCATACAAAATTTCGAAATATTTCGAAAATATAGTCCAATGTGCGCTTTGTTGTGAATTAATGCGATTTAATTTACTGTCTATAAATGTTTCATAATATTAATATTACTCTGTCTATTTCGAAACATTGCGAAATATCTTACGTAATATTTCGTAATATCTTATATAATATTTCATAATTTATTATTTCGCAAGTTTTCGAAATATCTTACTATATATTATGCTATTTTTACGGGTCGTAAATTATTTTGCAATATTACGGCTATTAAATTTGCTAATATACCTGCAACTAATAAAATGCTAATCTAATCCTATGTGATATCGGCTAAATGAACTTTTGGTAAAATGATTGTTAGTAAAATGATTAGTACTGTTATAAATGACAAGAATAAAATTTTATTTATATTAAGTATTACTCTAACTATATAGGCTCTAATACTAAGGCCCTAACCCTAAATTTTTATCTATATACTTAGTTAATTTACAAAATTAGATTTTCTTTTTTGGTTTGTATTATTTGTGCAAATAAGTAAAATAGGTCTTTTAGGCTCAAATTGATAAATGAACTTCTGCTAACCATAAAGAAATGTTAGTGAGATTGCAAAGCCACTTACCTTTTTCTCTTTGTTAGCAATACAAAAAAAAGGATAAAACTTTTAAACACCTTGTAGTATGTGAAAAGAATAGTAGTTTTTGGAAAACAGAGAAGAAGTGAATACTAAATGAAGTTTGAGAGATTATTTTTGAAACTGATAAAGCTTATAAAAACAAAACAACTAAAGAAACTGATCACCAAAGTAGATCAGGAGCTTAAAGAAAACCAGAAAAAGCAAGCTAAAGGAATCCTGAATATAGAAATCTGAAATTATCTTAGTTATAAGAGTTTTAAGCAGAAATCAATAAATAAGGTTCTGTGCTCCTGGCTTATAAATGGATGTTTTTAAGAGAAAGCAATGTGAAGAGACTATAAAATAGAAAAAGATTATTGGTATAGATAGAAGGAAAAAAAGTAAAAAAGAAAAGAAAAAAGATAAGATAAGAATTGTAAATATAGACTTTGTTAGGGTTTTAATACAGGAAGAAGTAAATAAATAAGTAGAAATAGGAGTTTTGGTCATGATTAAATAAAGAATAGATAATAATGACAGGCTGTAGAACCTTGTATATGATCTGTAACTGGAATGTTGTTTGACAAAAAGAAACAGTAAGGCAATATCTATTTTTGCAGATCACATTTAGGTACCTATGGTAACTGGATAAGCTATACTTTAGTTTTAAGATACTAAGTATCAAAAATAATTTTAGCATTTGCAAATGTACCTAATTTTTTTAAATAAAGTATATAGCATGATTGTCAAAAAAAAAAAAAATCTAATTTACTTATGTTATATCAACCTTGAAAGGGTATTGTTAAATTATTAAAAAAAATTTCTAAAGTTTTTGTATGGATTTTTAGCAATATTTATGGTTGGTTTGTATGAATTCATAAAAATTATATCAAATACTGTATTGATCAATATAAAAACTATAATACAAATTTTGCTGTAGTGTTAGATCCACTAAGAATATTGTAAATATTACTATCTAGTAAGATTCTAATTCTGCTAATGTGGGTGATATTAGAGAAATATCAGATCAGTTGTTGATGTACAACCTCTCTCTGAATTATGATTAGTGATGCCACCAAAATTGATTTTTGAAAAAGGCCTATTTCGTCTTCATTAGAGAAAATTAAAATTTTTTATAAGGAAGAGCAAATAAAATTTATATAGATATGTTCCTTATAATTTCGTCTATTCAAAAAAAGTATCAAATAATTTCATCTTTCAAGTAAAATAGGTCAAAAACAATTTCGTCTTCAAATTTTAATTTCGGGTTTTAGAACCCAAAATGCTTTCGTCCTCATGTATAATTATGATCAACTTCAAATACTAGAGAATGTTCATAATATTTAAATAGTATATTATTTTAAGCGTGAACAGACTAGATAAAAATAATTTACTATAAACTCTAGTGTTTTTTTCTTGTAAGGTAAATTAATTCTAATTTCAGTATATAGTTTTAATATCTAATTCTGGTAAATATAATTTATTTGTTATTCCGAAGGTTATATCGATAATTCTGGTCAAATTTATTCAATTTAGTCACATAAACAATAGATATTTCTGCTTAATTATAATTTTTCCAATAAGTATCCTATTCTATTGATATTTCTCACACTAAAAATAAACAGAAATATATGATTCCCTAAAAGGCAACTATAAGATTGTATGGATATTCAATGTGTTGCAATCTTACGAAAACCACAATCTATGCTCAATTACCAAAATCCTCAAAAGACCTAACAAGAACCACATTTTCTTCTATTCATTATTTTTGGAATCAATTGTTGATTCCAATTTTTCGGTTTAATAGCTTGATTTTTAATAAAGCTGGCTGTGCAAGCCCATGGTAATAAAGTTAATCATCTTGTAATTAATGCGTAATTTTCTCAAATTCCTGTCAACAAAATAAAATCAATTGAAAAATCATTCATCAAGAATTAAATTAACCGAACTTTATTATTTTAAATGGACCATGATTTTAAAGAATTGAAAAGAAAATTTTAAAATATACGCATTTAACTTAAAAAAAATTTTTAGCTTATTTTTGATTATAAATAAATTCGTAAATTATTTTTTTTTGGTTTACTTTTTCAAATTCTTTGCGAAATTGTTCGTAATTAGCATTTGATTCATAAGCTCTAGCTATAGTATTTTTGAAGTTATTTTTGGAGTAGCTGTTCTTATAAAGTTGAAGTCGAATATCGTTTTTAAGTAAAATTTTTTTACTATCTGAATTATCAAGATTGGTATCATTTTCGTTTTTGACATCATTAAGCAATACTTCAAGTTTATGGATTTCAAGTCTAAGTTTGGTATAGTTTATTTTTGTTCATTTCACGTTCATGATTACTAGCTATATAATTATAATAATAATTATGTTTTTTTCCACAGTCATATTTGTAACAAAAATCTATTAAAAAAACATACATAAATTCTGATATTTTTAAATTTCCTTAATCTTTCCGATTTCTTGGTTATAATTTTTTTTTCTGTACAAAATTATAACCAGTAACTCGAAAATATTCAGGAAATTTAAAAATATTCGAGAAATTATGTAGGTTTAATATAGGTTTTTGTCACGAAAAATGCACATTTTTAAAATTAATAAACTGAACAAGGTCAGAATATGTTTGTTTTTGTTTTTGTTTTTTTATAGTAATATTAGCAAATTTAAAAAATAGTTTTTACAACTTTGAGTATGAATAATATATAACTCGAGTTAGAAAATACTGACTCAAATTAGGTCGAGTCAGCCCGAGTCAAAGTCCAAGCACTATCTGAATGCTTTCTGTTACAGTATTACGAAATTTTGGCCAACTAAATTTAGAAATTTATAATAAAATTACTTATACAATATCAAATACATATTTGCTGTACGTACGCACTTCCGTAAAAATTTTAATCCCTTAGATAATAAATACAAAAAAAAGGTCAAATAAAAAAAAAAAGCATTCCAATAATTACAATGGTGATTTCCTAGGTCTAATTCTAACTGGCAATTCTCCACACGCAGTTATTGAACCACCTTCTATATTTAGCGGTGCATTCATATCAACTAAATCAACGTCATACTTTCCAAATACTACTACCATTAATGAAAGTAATTCTATCATCGCTAACTTTCTTCCAGGACAATTGCGTAATCCTCCACCAAATGTTATTAACGAAAATCTATGCCTTGTTTTATCATTCGTTTCGCTGTTATCACTTTCTTTATAAAATCGATTCGGGTCGAAAATTTCAGGATTAGACCAATGATTGTTATGCGAATGGATACCATTAATATATATATGGATCGACGTTCCAGCTTCCCATTGATATCCAGCTACTTCGGCGGGTTTTGTAAGGTATCTTCGGATTTCATTTCCAACTGGCATAATTCGACCAACTTCATTAATAATTGCATCGCAATATTCTAATTTTAAGAGGTCGTCATATTTCAAATGGAAAGAAGTATTTAGAGGGAATACTGAGTCAATTTCATCGATCATTTTTTGTTTAACATGAGGAGAGTGGCAGACATAATAGACTATGAAACTGAATGCATTTGCCGTCTAGAAATTATTAATATTAATATAAAATATGATAAAACATAATTAAAAAACACAATAATTACTAAAAGTATTATTTAGTTAAAAACATTAATTGCATAAAATTTTATTAATACTTTCAGTGGCAATTCCACCTATCAAAGCATCAAGTAAGTTAACTCTAATCTCAACATCTGTCATTGGCCTCAAAATATCGTTTCCAGCGATCTTAACATTATTCGTATCTCTCTCTGTATTAATAACAATTAAAGACGTCAACATATCAGGTCTTAATTCGGCGCCTACAGGTATCATTTCAATCTCTTTTCTTCTTTTCTTAATAATCATATCCAGTGTTTCAAATAGATAATCACGATTTTTAAGTAAATATTTAATTTTATTTCTAATAAATGGCATGTAATGACGTAAAAATGAGCTAAAGTATATAAAGTAAGTGAATCCGAAATGGTAATCAGTAGAACTTTGAACAAATTTTTCCGAATCCTCAATTAATGCATTAGAGAGTATTATTTTCTCAGGACTATGAACATTATAATATGAAGCCATTGAATAAGGTCTTTCTCCGGTGACCAAAATTACAATCATATCAGTTGTAAATCTACGTGCCCATTGCTGTATATCTATTTCAAGTTGCCATTCATTTTTATAATTTTGTAAATTACCATTAGGTAATTTTAAATTTGCAAGAGATTTCCAATACCCTTCTAACTCTTGAGCCAATACATTAATCCATTTAACAGCTTCGTTATTAAAATTTGGTATAAAAACAGCTTGATTAAAGAATTGACGGTTAAATTTCCAACTTTTTATATCATGATTTGCTGCAACACCTTTTCCAGCTATTCCAAGTTCCTCAAGACCTTCACAATAAGGAAATTTTGTCAAGAATGTAGTGTCTTTAGATGAGGGTGCCAGTATTTTTTCAACATAATCAGGACGTGAAATCAAGATTCTTCGTGAACCGGCAAGATAAAATTCACATATATCACCATATTTTTTATGGAGTGATTCAAAAAATTGTCTAATATTACCAGTATACAAATAACCACATTCTATAAAGGGAAGAGGTAATGGTCCAGGTAACTTATTAGGACGCGTAAAATATTCATAATAGAATTGAAAAACATAAGCTAAGAAAGAAAATGTGAACAGAATAAGGCAATCGGTAAAATTAAAGGTGGAAATAATATTGTAGATAACCATTTTTCTAAAGAAATGATTAAAAATAATGATGTGTTTGCCAAATTTTATTTTTTGTCATACGGAATATAAACACTTTATAATAATAAAGCTGCTCCCTACCTATATTTCAGAGTTCGCTAATTTTTTTTAGCTGCGTGTAAGACTCTTATCGGTATTATTTATACAATATTTCGTAATATGTTGCCAGTTGCTTGATTTACAGGAACAAACATGTCTCGCTTAGCCAACAACAATAAAGGTCTGTAAATGAATAGATTTGTCGGTGAAGCGACATGGATCCGTATAAGGTGATAAATTTCTTAAATTATTAATCTTAAAAAGAATTAATATGGCAATCGAAAGCCAAACAAGGAAATTTAATATATAATACTGCTTATACAAATAGATACCACACTTTTTATTACGCCATTAGAGAATTGCACACGCCATTCGCCTGAAGACATATTCTACGTATTTTGTACTCCGTTCACGGTAAACCATACTCTTTGTTACACTCCGTTACTAGCATAATAAGTTTATATTTTTAAATCGATAACCAGACAAAGAAATTAACATATTGTCATAATAGTCTAGAATGGTTCTTTGATCACGCAATGTCCAACTCGCAAATTTTTTATTGCACCATTGAAAAATATATTAAAAACTTATGCATGTGTCACTGGACGAAAAGCCCCATACTGTTGAAAACAATTTTCTCAATGACACTTAATTACCAGGTATTTATCATCTATATGGGCCTGTCAATTAAAACACGGGGGCCGTCTAAAGAGGATTCAACATGTGACCAATCAAATTATAGAAATTTGATGATCTTTGGCGAAGCAGAAAGCGAAAAACCTGAAAAATACAAAAATCGGTAGTCTAAACTAGAGTTGGGTACCGAAACCTTTTTTGCTAAATCCGAAAGTTTCGGGTTTCGGATTATAGCTTCCGAAACCTCATCCGAAACCCTAAACCCTACCCGAAACCTTACCCGAAACCCCGAAACTATTTAAGATTAAATTTTTGCAAAATATGGCATTGTAGAACGTGCTAACATGCTCGTACGCAAAAAATTTGAGTGCCACCAAGAGAAAACATGCATATTTACATATAGATTATATTTAAGTTGTATATTTTCCTTTGGTGTCGCTTATTTTGCATATTAGTACAATCTAGATTTAATTTTAGTACATACAGTATCTTATATATGTAAAGATTTACGTAAATAAAGAAAATCAATGTTATTGATATCATTGATGTAAATGTTTTACAAATTATAATATCCACAGCTAACAATCATTTTATAAATTCCTCATTAGATTAGCTGCGCGACGCAGTCGCACTGTTATCTTTCTCAACTGATTATCAATCAACTTTCAGGCGTAAAATATCTTTACTATACGCTTCTCTTCTCTTTATTCGTTACAGTCAAAAGACTAACTTTTACTTATATTAATTCTGCGATAACATATATTGTGTAACGCTTATAATTCTCTAATTTTACTTTTTTCATTGAAACAACGTTGCCCTATTTTAAGAATTTACGGTAAATTTAAACTTAATTCTAACGTCAATGACTAGAATTAATTTGTCAGTGAAATCTGATATCATTGAAATAACTGCCAATAAAACAAACTTGTTTGTGAATAAATCGATTGTAAAATAATCTTACCTGTAATTAAATTCTCTGCGAACTAAGTTGTCTGTGAAATAATTTTTGATGAGTTGATGCTACTGAATAGAATATTAAGTAAAAACTCAATAAAATCGAAATAGATCACAATAAATACAATTTGAATCTTAAGGCAGTCTAATAGTGATAGAGAATATTTTACCTGATTTCGTTCACCATATAATACATATTACTGCGTTCTCAGAATAACACAAATACCAAATCTGGTGTTACGATCGGTTGGGAGAGCATGATGAAATTGGGCCGGTTTAGTTCGATCGTGAACAAATTGTGATTAAGGTTAAATGGTTTAAAACGATAACTAACTTATAATTACGGGTATAAGGGTCCTCATTATTAATATGAGCCAATACATTCTCTATAAGAAAAGTGGTTTGGGGTATGGTACGGGAAATCAGTGTATATGCACGGGATGGTACGGACCGTGTGGCACATATAGGCACGTTTTACGGAATGTCACGATTAAAAATGACACGGATACTACGGTAATGGGGTGGCACGTTATATTACATCACACGGAATGGCACGTATTCGGTGGCACGCATATCTGATATCAGATATTGATAGTATTCGTTATTCGTATTCGTATTCGTATTCGTATAATATCTGATATTAACAGTTACCAGTAATAGTACTTACGTATTTTTTTTTTTTACAAAACATTATTAAGATACATTAGACCATTGAAAAATTTTACCTTTTGAGTACTTCGTTCTATGTTTATTAACCACTATTCGTGATTTTTTACATTTTTTTTATTTTTTGCTGCCGGATTGTTTACTGGCCAGATGAATTGATAATCACGAAAATTAAAGACCTCAACGAAAGAATTTGTCGATCCTTTCTAAATAAATCCTGTTTTTTACACGTTAAATCTGTGATTATAACAGTATTATAACCCAGTGTTTGCATTTGACCAGATAGTGCCCATATTGATTTATGCCATTCTTACGCAAGATAAATAATTCATTTATTTTTTGCTGCATGTGATCTATAGTGATAATGCGCTATTTTTAGATTTCTCTAATACCGTGGAATAGCTACGTCTTTCTTAAATTTTCTTTACATCTTATGCAGCTAGTGATGTGATCCAGAATATACGGATTGGGTAGTGATGCAAAATCGATATCCGTATCTATAAGGATTTGATTTGTAATTCACAGTTAGAAAATAGTTAACTATTAAAGCTATACAGATTATAGTTAACTATGCATAGTTAACTATAATCTGTATAGCTTTAATAGTTAACTAATTATAATTATCCGGCAGCTTACTATGATAGTGCTTGCCAAATAACTCGAGTTATTTGGCAGTGATTACGTCATCTGCCAAATAACTTTGTTATTTGGCAGCTTACGTAATCACTACCAAAAACTCGAGTCATTAGCAAGCACAATCGTCGTAAACCACCGGATAATACCGTTATTGTATGCTACGCAGCCAATAACTTGTTTATCTGGCAGCGAATCATTTCTGGGTCCCTTCGGGACCCAGAAGCTGACATATTAAATTCACAGCCAGATAATGAAATTATTTTACAAATAATTTCCGTTATTGGCTGCTTCGCATCCAATAACTATATATTATTTGTAGTTTTATTTAACTACAATTAACTATAGTTTGAATAACTATTCAATTAACTATAATTTGCGTATTTGGTAGTTAACTACAAATAACTATAGTTTGAGTAGTTTAACTACTATTAGCTGTAGTTCAGGTAGTTGATCGGCAATATACGTATGGATCATACGGATTACACAAAAATACAGATTTCAAATGATACGTTTAAAAATTGTATGATCATGAGTCAGAGTAATCTTAATGCCGGCTAAATTAAACGGTTAACAATTAAATGAGTAAAACAGTTTAACATAAGGTCCAAAATTATCCATAAGTATAAAGAATTAAGTTTATATATTTACTATATTTGCATCTGTCCCGTGGATACTAGAAAAAAAAAATAATAGCTAGTTTATTTTTATTTTTGCAATGAAATGGTTTCGTCATGCGTCACCCATCATAAACCGGGTCTGACCCGACCCGGGTTTTTTCTGACCCGAGTCTGACCCGACCCGGGTTTTTTCTGACCCGGGTCAGATTCGACCCGGGTTTGATCTGACCCAACCCGACCCGGGTTGGGTCCGACCCGGGTCGGGTTTGGTCTGACCCGACCCAGCTAAGACCCCTATACTGTATACTGTAATTTTTAAATATCATACGTATAACTTATCTGATCACGATATTTTTTTTATGATATGCAGAGAAATGTTGTGTTACCTAATCGGATATCTTTAACGAAATGGAGTAGAGTTCTCGCGCGTCCTCGCTACGTTTCGGACAATGAGTTTGGAACCGATTTTGTTTTTTATATTGATATACTTTAACATAACCTGATATCAATATAAATTGGTTTTGAGTATCGCGAATGATGCAAATTCAAAAAAGGAAGTTAGCCAATCGGAGAACGTATAATGTGTTCAGTTCGACACGTGAGCAAAGCGAAGAAAAACACAAAAAAAAAAACCGAAAAAAGAGAAAATACAAGAAAACGAGTGTTTAAACCTGTCTTGGGGCGCTAATTAAACATGACGGGAATGAAATTTTACATATAGAAACTGATCATTTATTTCTATAGCCCCTAACCCAAACACCCTTAACCCTAAAGTTTTAATTTCACGAACTTAGTACTGTAGTATATTTTTTTACGTTGATTTCCTTTTTGGGTTTGTGTCACTCGCAAAAATAAATATTCCCATCAAGTTCGGGAGATCATCTTCCTTTTCTGGGTGTTTTTTATTTTTGACCTAGTGATTCCTTTTTTGGTGTGTTTTTATTTTGACTCAGTGATTCCTTTTCTGGGTGTGTTTTTATTTTGACTCATTTGGAGTAAACAATCTACTGTATTTCTATATAAACCCTCTCCATTTGATTCTTTTTCACATTAGACATGCACCGTTAGGCCTCTAATGATAGACACGCCTTTAATCGGACATTTAGCTTGTTCTAGATTATTTTTTATTGTTAAGCAGACCAGTAACTTTATGTGCACTGTTAGGCCTCGGCAATAAATTAAATAATGTCTAGGCGATTTTTGTTTGGTTAATGTTCCGTTGTCTACTTCATTATTTGGGGGGAAGTTTAACAGAAATAGGACAAACTTATCAGATTTGTCTCGTTACTATTGCTTCTACTCATTTGCAGACCGGTAATGTTTTTTTTCCTTTTACCGTTTTTCTTTTTTTTTTTAATAAAGACACATTAGAAAATAATTGTAGTATAGGCTATAATATTTTTGCGGATAATAAATGAAATGTATTTAATGATTATTAGCGTTGATGGATCGCTAAATATGAAATACATTGGTGATTATTACTAATCTGCAAAATATTTACCGCTTATTATTGCATTTATTTGATAATTTTCTTTTTTTTAATTAATAAGAAAAACGGGTTTTGGTCTTAATATGACGACGGGTTTTCCTTTAAGATTTATTCTTAAAGACTACTCACGAGTATTAAGAGTGTAAAGTCGTTGTCTGTCGGTGATTCACACTGGGTTCGATTCCCAGCAACGACCATCCTTGTTGTTTCGTCGTTTTATTATGTATATAATTTTTTATTTTTTTTTTAATAAAAATAAATAAATAAAGATGTAAATAAAGTGTTGAATTTGAATATATCTTGAAAATGTGTTTTTTTTTGATCTTGTGTGATAGTAAATCTTCCAAGGGAAAAACTTTTTGCTAGTACAGTACACGAAAAGGTTTATTATTCAATTGTCAAGTGATTTATTTAGATAATCGCATCAGTATCCGCGGAAGATCTTATGGTTACTTTGAGGCTTAAAGTAGCAGTAGCGGAGTATACCGCTGGTTTTACAGTTTTAAGTTCAACATCCGCTAACATTTCGAAATGGAAACAGACGGTTCGAACGTCGTTGGGGGGGGATGAAATACAAGAGTTCGAGTCTAAAATTAAGCTCCAAAGCGAAAAGGTTCGGGCTTTAAAATCATTAAAAACTGACCAAGGAACTGTGGATGCTGAAATCGCCACCCCTCTGGATTTAAAAAACAATTAGCTTCAATTACTGGTGAAGATGGTTCCGCTAAAAGTAAAAGCAAATTCACTCTGAAAAACTCCAAAGGTAGGACTTCTTCAAATTTAGATGTCTTGGTAAATTTTCTAAAATGTAATTTGCTTTCTATTTCCTCATCCGAAAGTTTGATTATGATATTGTTATTATACAAGATCTCTAATGTTCTTATGTAACATAGGGTACTCGTGATTACAATGAGAAAGAAATGGCAATTCGTGAAAAAGTCTTCTCTACAATTGTCTCTGTCTTTAAGAAACACGGTGCTGTACTATTGGCAATTCGTGAAAAATCTTCTCTACAATTGTCTCTGTCTTTAAGAAACACGGTGCTGTCACTATTGATACTCCTGTTTTTGAAATTGAAAGAAATTTTATCTGGGAAATACGGTGAAGATAGTAAATTAATCTACGATCTTAATGATCAAGGCGGTGAAAAATGTTCTTTGCGATACGATTTAACTGTATGTTATTCTTTTCATTATTATACGGATTTAATAATTAAACGATTATTATTTAAATCTGTTTAATAATATATTCTACTATTTTTGTTCTTGTTTAGGTCCCTTTTGCTCGATTCTTGGCTATGAATGGTTCCCAATATCAAAATATAAAAAGATACCAAATTGCAAAAGTTTATAGAAGAGATCAACCTGCCATGACTAAAGGTCGAATGCGTGAATTCTATCAATGTGTAAGTTGAAATTGTTATGCTTAATTAGGACGTTGATATAAATACTTTAGGGGATGGGTCAGAGCAAAACAAATAATTATTATAAACATCTGTGTGGTTAGGATAAGCCTCTATATAAATAGAAAATAAATTTATGTATAAACGCTTGCATCTAATATTTTTAATAATTTTCATTCATCTTTATGTTGTGGGTTCATTTAATAGGATTTTGATATAGCTGGTGTTTATGATCCAATGATTGCCGATTCAGAAGTTGTGAAAATAATGTGTTAATGTTTAACAGCTTTTGATATTGGTGAATACATTGTTAAGGTAAATGCTTTAACATCTATTCATAAACGAAGTATCCACCGAAATATCTACTTGACTTTAACATAGATATATATATTTTGTTAGATCAATCACCGTAAAATATTAGATGGAATTTTCCAAATACAGTATGTGGTGTTCCAGACGCAAGTATTAGACCTATATTTTCCGCTGTGGATAAACTAGATAAGGTAGATGTTGTTATTTTAGTTAATTTTGCATAAAAATTTTTATATTTAGCATTTTTTGACATTTTATGTGATTTTATTAGTTGCCATGGGAGAATGTCAAAAAAGAAATGACAGAAGAGAAAGGATTAGATCCTAACATTGCCGATCGCATAGGTAAACTAAAAGGTACGTCGACCATTTTGCAATTTTTTTTTTTTACGGTCGTGGAATTTATGTGTTAACTTTTTTTTTAGGCAATAAAGAACTTTTGGATAAATTGTTCTTAGATCAATCATTAATTTCCAATAATAATACTAAAACCGGTTTAAATGACATGGTCCTCCTTTTTAAATATTTGGAAATATTTGGAGCGTTAGATAAGGTATTTTTGGCTAAAAAAATTTCTCAACTTTCATATAACTTTTCTGATTTATGTGCTTTATTCACCATCACCATTGTTATATTATTTGTATTTAAAGATCTCTTTTGACCTTAGTCTCGCAAGAGGACTAGATTATTATACCGGTATTATTTACGAAGCTGTAGCTGAACAATCTGGACCACCTAGTAATTAATTATTTAAATGTGTATAAAAGCGATGTATTAATTCCTTTATTTTTATGTGCAGAAAGTAAAGATGGAAATCAAATTGTTCGAAAGACCAAAAAAGATTCCGATGAGCTTGATGAAACAACAGTTGGTGTGGGCTCTATTGCTGCTGGTGGCTGTTATGATTATCTTGTGGGTATGTTTGCCAGCAATAAAAAGGGTAATATACCATGCGTTGGCGTCTCTATAGTGCTGCAAAAAGTTGCACTCGAACAAGTCAAGGCAAACGAAGTAGAAGTCTATGTAATGGCTGTTGCTGATGGTCTACTGGAAGATAGAATGAAGATATGTTCTGAGTTATGGGATGCTGAAATTAAGGTTTGTTGTATTTTGTTTTCTAATCCAGGATCGATCCAAATTTTAAAATCTTGAAATGCTTTTCACTCTGATAGGCCGAATTTATGTACAAGAACAAACCAAAATTACAACCTCAGTTTTCAGTATGTGACCGGTGATCAAATTCCTTTTGCTTATTATTGGTCGTGATGAATTAAACCGGTGATCAAATTCCTTTTGCTTATTATTGGTCGTGATGAATTAAACCGGGGTGAAGTTAGAATTAAAGATATGAGGTCTAAAGAACAAGGTGAAGGTGGTGGGGCTTCCATAAAACGTAGTGATATGAAAGAAAAGATTAGGGAAAGCATAATAAATTTTTATTGTAAATTACAGTCAGATCACTCTAAATACATATCCGAGAGGCCGATAAAAAAATCTTGCATTTAGATAGGTATTGTACTTATATGTATAACGTTCCTGCTTAGTGCGACTGCGTCGCGCAGCTAATCATAGTAATTAGTCACTGTCTAATTTTTATACAAAACCATAAATGACAGTATTACTATTATCAAAAACATTACCAAAAAAATAATTATCGATGATCATGACATTCCTTCAAACTAGTTATCAACTAGTTATCAACTATAATAACTATAATTTATATTAATCAACTAAACGATATAACAGAAATCACAACCATGGATTGGTAACTAATAATACTTCTCGGTTTGAGATGTATCTGGTGAGCATTTTTTTTATTTCAACTTTGCCAGTTTTCAGTGTGTTTTACACCAACAGGTTATCCTCCAAAGCATAAAGGTATATAATATGAATTGCTCCGGGTACCAATCATAGAGTCAGTACTTTACAGTTGTCATTTTTCAATTTTCAATTATTGAACAATGATTCGGGCGATTCTTGACGTAATAGATTAATAATAATAAACATAGTTCATATTTATTAATGATATAATAATTTAAGTAGTTCTTTTAGTGTCACATGTTTCATTTTTTTTTCAATTATACTTAAATCGTTCTTTTTTGTTTTATATCTATATTTGAATCGACCTTTTTTTTTTAAATCACTACTAGATATTAGACCTACCATTAAATCATAGGTTAGATTTAACCATTGTTTAATCAATTTTACAGTATATAATCTATTATAGTAGAGCTTGGATTCATTATCTGTTTTCATATTCAATTTAACGGATATTCGACGGATTTTATTATTAACTTTAGTATACAAGTGATAACAAATCCAAGTTCTATATTGTGGTCATAATATTCTGCGAAATATAGGTGAACAATCTACAAATTTCCATTAAATAATAAGCGAGATGTAAAATAGTGAAACTATTAAAGGAGGGAGAGCGTATACGTTTAACCGATTTAACTCTAATAGTTACTAGGAGATAAGTTTCTGATTTACTCGAATAAAGGTCTCTTCAGCTCTACACTAGCTTACTTCCTTTATTTCCTTAAGTAAAATCGGAGGGAACCCCTCTTCATCTGTCTCTCTCTTTATTGAAGTCAAATTCATTCGTTTATATATACATTTGAATTTAACATTGATGTGTTATTTGCCACATACTGTTTAACACTACATGCCCCCTTAACACGTTATGAAGATTTTCTAACATTTAAATAGAAATGTAAATTTTAACAAATTTGGGGGTAAACCAATCTGGAAGTCAATAAGTATCGAATGGTGACAGTCATGTGAGTGTACGCGAGAATCAAGCAACCATTCTAACAGCTCTTTATGATTAGTGTTAAATAATCATTCTAACAGCTCTTTATGATTAGTGTTAAATAATCATTCTAACAGCTCATTATGTTTAGCATTAAATAATCATTCTAAAAACTTTTGATGATTAGTGTTAAATAATCATTCTAATAGTTTTTTATGAATTCTAGCAACTCTTTATAGTTATCATAGCAATAAATAACCAATATAAAAACTCCTTATAGTTTGTTAAATAATCATTCTAACGGCTCTTTATTGTTGCCATTCTAACAAGCTCTTTCGGATAGCATTTAGTGTTTGGATTAGGATGGTTGAGATATGGTTCATGATTCATGAGACATTTGATCAAATATTATAGTCTTTCATCAACAAATGGCGATGTTTAATTGATAGATGTCACTATAATGAGCTTTTAAATATATATTTTCAAAATTCTTCGTATCAATGCAAATATCAATGTGATTATTAATAATTACTAGCTGTTTAACCCTCGCGATGCTTCGGGAAAGCATATTTATATAAATTTTATATTTTTATATACTATAATATATATTATTCATTATATAATAGCAATTTAATTACTTTAAAGCTAATAAAATTTTTTATTAAAATAGAAAAAACAAAAAATTAAAAAATTATACTGACATAAAAAAATTTGTACTATATTTCAAAACTAACTATTATACAATATTTCAAATCTAACTATCAAATAGTACAATATTTCAAATCTAACACTAATCTAACTATTGCTCTATATTTCAATTATCATACTATATTCCAAATTTAACAATTATACTATGTCTCAAATCTAACTATTGTACTATACCCAAATTTAGCTACTATAATATGCTCAAATTTAATTATTCATATGGGCCCAATTTGAGTAATTCATAAGTAGTGCTTATATTTTTTTTAAACTTTAAAGCTAAATAACTTCTGATCTACTGGTCTGTTTGGATGATTTTACTACCAAAATGTTCGTCTCTTTGAGACGAACATTTTGTAGTAAAATCATCTAAAACGGACCAGTAGATCAGAAGTTATTTAGCTTTAAAGTTTAAAAAAAATATAAGCACTACTTATGAATTACTCAAATCGGCCCATATGTATGCTATACCTACTATGCTTTGTCTCAAATATAACAATTGCACTATGTTCTGTTTTAATTATTATGCTATGTTTTTTTTAACAATTGTTTTTATTTTATTTTAACAATTTGTACTATGAGTTGGCTTCAAAAAAAAATTTGCAAATTGAATAGTTATTAAATATTTATTAATATAAAATATATATTTATATTTATATATGCTATATTTATTATATAAATTTATTAAAAAAATTTAACAACTACTATAATAAATAAAAGTTTATATTGCAAATAAAAATTTTAAGTTGGGTGCTATTAGACACCTAATAATAAGTTAAAATTAGTCAATAATTAGTAAAATATAGAAGATCAAAACAAACTTTTGTTTTTTTAAAATTACTTCTCAAATATTTGCATAAAAAACTAATTCTTATGATCTAATAAAAATTTTTCTTGAGCAATTTTACTATATATTGCTAATCTCTAACTTTATCTTAAATAAATTTAACAAATTTTGTTGTAGAAAATATATATAGGGTCTTTGCCTTGAAAATAACTTTACGGGACTATGTAGATTTTATAGATAAAAATTAAAGTTTCTAGCCACCCAGTAATCCAATTCAAATAAACCTTATTTTATTTTGTAAAACTCACTAAGCTCTACAAAGTAAAAAAAAAGTTAATTTAAACTGGATTACTGAATAGCTAGAAATTTTAATTTTTATTCATAAAATCTACATAGTCCCATAAGGTTATTTTCAAGGCAAAGACCCTATATCTCTTTGGGATATATATCTTGCAAAAGATGCCTATAATTTTTCTTTTAAATTTATTAGAAATTTTGCTATTAATAAATAAAAATTTTAATATATTTATTAAAAATTTGTGCTAATAAATCAAAATTTTAATATTGCTATATTTTTTAGAAAAATTCTATTTTGACCTGAGCCAAAATGCTCCTCTCTTAGAATTTAGAGTTAGTTGGACCAGAATTATATTAATTATAGCACTATTATAGCTATGTTTTTATATTAAAAAACTCTAGTCGGCATTAACATAATTTTGGCTATTATTAATTAATATTATTCTGGCTTGCACTAAGGCCGCTCCAATTTAAATCTATGTTTAACATAACCCCCCCCCCCTAGATTGAGCAAATTATGGGGGGAGTTAAACAACATATATATATATATAACTTTTAGATTCAAATTTCATTTTTCATATTACTAAAATGAACCCATACAGAAAAATCACCAAAATTAGAGTAGCTGCATGATACAGTCATGCTAAACCTTGGAACATTATATAAGTTAGTTAGAATTAATTAGTAAAATTTTATGAATTATAAGATTTTATAGAATTTTATTAACAAAATTTTATAAAATCTTATTATACACAAATTTTTATTAATTAATTCTAACTTTATGCACTAAGTAAACTTGTACAGTACCTAAAAATACATCAAATCGGCAGGGTTATTTTTATTTTATTGAATAATAGATGCATAATTTTGGATTTTTGATCAAAAAAGTCAAATTTAAGCATCTTTTCTCCAAATTCCAAGTAAAATAAAAACAAGACTGCTGATTTAATGTATATTTAGGCCCTGAACAAGTTTACTTAGTGAATTAAGTTAGAATTAATTAGTAAAATTTTATGAATCAT
>QKWP01002654.1:25043-55623 GCA_003550325.1 Gigaspora rosea | reverse complement strand
TTTATAAATTAGATCTTCTATTTTGGTTTTTTTTCGCTTTTTTGTTTTCATTTCATTTTTTTATTTCGTTTCGTTTTTTTGTTTTCATTTGTTTTTTTCATTTTTTTTTATTTATTTATTTATTTTTTAATTTTTTTTAATTTTATTTTTATTTCGGCACTTTACAAGAATACCTTTTCAAGAAAACAAACAACGGTTCGAAACCATGCTCAAGCCAACCCAAACTTCTGATACTATGCAAGAACGTCTCCGGCAATTTCTAAATTTCCAAGAATGCTTCTTTAAAGAAATAAAGGACTTTATTTATTTTTTCGTCTGACATAATTTGTTTTTGTATTTTGTTTTTTTGTTTTTTTAATTTGTTTTATTAATTTATTTATTCCGACACTTTGCGAGAAAAGAACCCTTACATCCTGGCGCTTTGAAAGAAAACCAACCCAGACTTTTTCTGCACTTCGCGATTTTTTCGGCACTTTGCGACTTCTTTCGCAATTTCTGAATTTGCAAGAACACGAACTCTTACTTTGGAGAAATGATGTTTTGCTTCATTTATTTTTTCGTTTCGTGTTTTTTGTTTTTGTTTTTTTGGTTTATTTTTAAAATTTTTTTATTAATTTATTTTTTATTTTGGCACTTTGCGAGAAAAACAAACAACATTTCAAAACATTGCGCATGCCAACTACGACTTCTGACACTTCAAGAACACACTCCTAGCAATTCCTAAATTTTCAAGAACACTTCTTTAGAGAAATGGGTGCAAGTTTTCGCAAGTTTTCGCATTTATTTTTTTGTTTTGTGTTTTTTGTTTTTGTTTTTTTTGGTTTATTTTTTAAAACTTTTTTATTAATTTATTTTATTTCGGTACTTTGCGAGAAAAACAAAACTTTTCGAAACATTGCGCATGCTAACTAAAACTTCTAACATTTTCAAGAACACACCCCAGCAATTTCTAAATTTTCAAGAATGCTTTTTTAAAGAATGGGCGCAAGTTTTTGCAAGTTCTTGCAAGGTTTCGCTTCATTTATTTTTTCGTTTCGTGCTTTTTGTTTTTGTTTTATTTTTAAAATTTTTTTTTTAATTTATTTTATTTCGGCACTTTGCGAGATAATCAAACAATACTCGAAACCTTGCGCATACCGACTACGACCTCCGACACTTTCAAGAATGATAAAAAACAAAGAAGTGAAGATATTAGCTAACTGTAGGTGAGCTAAAATAAGTGTGTAGGGCTAGTTTTTTGTATATAGTAATAGAATTAATGTGACGAATTGCGAAATTAGTTTAAAATATTTGTAATAATGTAAAAATAATACGTAATATATAATAAAAAAATGTATATTTAATAAATATAAAATATAATATATAATTATAATAAATAAAAAAATATAAAATTTTATATTAAATTGCGAAACCATGCGAAATAATACAAAATCCTGTAAAATGCATGATTATGTAAATATGTATATTGTTTATTTATTTTTTAAAAAATTTTAAAAATTTCGAAAATTTGCAAAATATTGCGAAACAATGCAAAAATATCAAAATATTACCTCCTGCGCGCATTAGTTTATTGATCTGCTTGAGTATGCGACCCCTGTAGGGGAGGTAATTTGCATTTTTTTATTTGGTCTATTTCACAATATTTCGCAATATATTTCGAAATATTTCGAAATAATAACCGTAATATTACTGTAAAATAACGTAATATATTACGTAATATATCGTATCAATCGTAAGATTTTCGTAATATTACGGGCCGTAATATCTTACATAAGATTACGTATATATAATTCGCTGATGGTATTGTACTTATATGTGCATACAGGATTTGATATTCGTTTACCTTGAGATAATCATACGTAATATCATATGATGAAACGAAATCAGATGCTTTTCTCGATTTTCATCGATTGCCAGGTCAATTCGTGAAGCAGATTATGACTACTGATAATAATACTATTAATAAACATTCGTTAATATTTATAGAGATAATTCTTTATTGACAAGGCAATAAAGTCATCAGACCAAAACTATACATGGGTATCTAAATTACTCCTCTTAATAAAAAATTATTTCGACATTTAATCTGTCAAAATTAATTTTCTTTAGTAGCGAAATTAATTTTCTTAATTGTCGAAAATTTTAGAGAATTATTTGAATTTTATATTAGATAGTATAGACACTTTGTGGAATTCATATCAACAAACTAGCAGTGTCGAAATGTAAAAAATAATTTAGACACCTATGTATAGCCAAAACCTGGTTTTCTTTTTGTAAAGCTTTAATATATAGTATAAAATCGGGCATGCTCGTGTTATTGGAAATGTGTATGGTTATTTGGCAACCTACATGTATATCTTTAAAATCACTATAATCTTGTTATACTCATTACGACCATTATATCAAAATTACAACAAAATAAAAGATCCAGCTCTAGTAAACCAATTACGGTAGGCAAACTTACATTGTCCTATCAAAATTCAAAGACTTGAACAGTCCCGGTCAGTGAACTAATAATTTTCTCATACTTATTCCCTAATAATTAAAGTTACATTTAATTTTTAATCTGTTTAATCAATATATTAACAAATATAAATTTTATAGCACTTACGAGATCGCTATGAATAATATTATCATCATGCAAGAATAAAAGTCCAAGCACTATTTCCTTAACAACACGTAGTTTGTCTGTCTATTGTAATCTCGTAAACTTTGTCTTTAGAGTTTCACGCAAAGTTCCTACATTAGCATATTGTAAAACCATATTATAACATCCGTTGCTATTTATATATATAACACAGTTCTAAATCCTAGCTTGTTGCAGCCGAATATCGAATTTCTAAAGCAAATATAAATAAAAAGCAAGTTATATAAACAAAAAAAAAACTAGTTAATAATGAGTCTCTATCCCAGGTGGCTCATGGAATTAATTTAATACTTCAAAAAAGTTCTCATTTAAAATAAAAAATAGATCAGACTTATCTGAAATAGCGTAACTTTATAACTTAGACTACTTCAGTACTTCGGTACTTCCAAGATCTTGAAAAAAACATATGGTAGAATATCGTTAAACTTCTACTATTATCCGGCATACAATATTTTGGCACATATGAAACTACCTTGTACTGCATGATACAAGACGATACAACTTGAGTTTCTTGTAGAGACGCTTGCTACAAAGTTATCTACTTGGTAAAATCCGGTGTTGATATGTATTTTTGGTTGGTTCACTTATACGCAAAAATTTCGATTTTTACAGTACTATACTATATAAATACTTGTGTAACATCTACACTGATCTACACTGGAATATATCGGATTCAAAAGTCCTCCATGCTTTATTGCGATATTTCAGTTAATATAGAACTTTGGGGTTTTTTATATATTTTATATAGTCCAGTCCAGCATCAGTCCAATCAAATCATACCTACGGTCTAGTATTGAAAAGCAATGCATAGAATTACTAATTGGCAAAGCAATTTATACACTTAATAAAAAGAAAATTTTCAATTTATAAAATTACATTATTGTGTTATAGTAATTATTATAATTTAATATCCTCGTTAATTGTTCGGTTTCCATTAAGAACCCCCTAAAAATGGTGATTAAAAAAAGCCTACCATTGCAATTTACAGATTTACTAAAAATAGGCCTATCATAAGCATGGTGGACATTTGTTTTAATTGGTCAAAAAATGTAAACAAGTAAACAATATGCATAATATAGATCATTATATAAATTTAGGCATTTAGAATTTTCTTGGAATTTTACCATATTTGGCGATTGATAATTGCACCTTATTTAGTATCAGATCATTCTATATTTCTTTCTGGATTGTTCTATGCATTCAATGATTGGCCAATCAAATTGAGAATTTATCTGTTATAGATTTTTAAATTTATATGTATCGTGATATGTAACTAATAGTACTGATACCGTAATGTGAATAATATATATTCGATTTTCAATATTAATAATACTTAAAAATTTTATTTATTTGTTATACATATTAAAAATTTTAATTATTAACAAATCTCACATCACGCACCCATATATCATAATTACTACACTACGGTTTTATAGCTTAACAATTTTCTTTTTATCGACCTTATATTAAAATCACAAAAAACAAAAACTAAGCCAACAAATAACTAGTACTTATTTTTACCTGGATTCCAAATTTTATTTTCGATTCTAATCACCTTTTCTAATGTCAAGCACAAACCTGTAAAGAAAGAAAGGCATTAGTATAGAATTAAAAAAAACAAAACACATACAAAAAATATGAAACCGATACTTAGCTTTTACCAGTTATATGCTCCACCTGAATCCTAGAACTCAAGCTCCAACCCTGTAAAGAAAGAAAGGCATTAGTAAAGAATTAAAAAACAAAATATACACATATAAGAAATATAAAACTGGTACTTAGCTTTTACCAGTTACAAACTCTATCTGATCCCAGAACTCAAGTCCGGTTTAATTTCATCATTCCCAGCAAAATAAAACTCTGTAAGAAAAAAAGGTATCAATAAAGAATTAAAAAAACAAAACACACATGTGGAAAAAATATGAAACTGGTACTTAGTTTTTACCAGTTGCAAGTTCTATTAAGTTCTACCCAGAGCCCGGTTCAATTTTACTATTTTTAGTAAAGCACAACTCTGTAAAGAAAAAAAGATATTAGTAAAGAGTTAAAAAACAAAACACACAGAAAAGAAAAATATGAAACTGGTACTTAGCTTTTACTGGATCCCAGAACTCAAGCGCGACTCAATTTCACCAGTCCTAGAGAAGCACAGCCCTCTAAAAAAAGAAAGGCATTAGTAAAAAATTAAAAAACAAAAAACACACACAAGAAAATATGAACTGGTACTTAGCTTTTACCAGTTAATGCTTTCTTCATTCTGATCCAAGATCATTATCAGTGCAGTATTCTTGCAGAGTGCAACTGCTAACACTTTTCCTCATTCTGATCCAAGATTATTATTTCCGGGATTATTATTACCAAGATTCAAAGTTATTGCAGGATTTTTGCAATGCGCATCTGCTATCTTTTTATTAATCCATAATGTAATTTCTGCAGCAAGTTCTTCATTGATGACAGTTGAAAATGGTTCAGTTAATCTGTTTGGAAATTTGATGATTTTATCACAGCATCCTGCCAATAGTGCTCATATCCGGATAACTCTTGGTTGTAACCTTTAACAAAATCTTTATATCCTATTCAAGTAAAAAGGATAACGGTTATATCCGATAAGATATTTATATGATTGGTTGATTTAAATATATTAATGCATCAATCAAATAAAGTATATAACTCTATATTGATCAGTTTGTACTTTGTACATTCTATTTAATTTACATAGGTCCTCGGATAATTCTAAAAAAGATGGTATTATTAAATCGGTTTAATAATACCACCTTTTTTAGAATTATTCAGGGCCTAATTACGTATTTGTCAGGTGACAAACAAAGAGAGCATATTATTCACGTCATTTCTGAATTTATGTTGATTCTGAATTGGCATGTGTTATTTGTGAATCGTGAAATGTCATATGTCATTTTAGAACTGGTCCAATTAAAAAAAAAAGTGAAAATAATAATAATAATAAAGTAAAAAAATTAAATAAATTAAATAAATAAAAGCAAATAAAAAATGAATTACTATCTGCTCACCTAAATAATTAATATTAGCTAACTTTTCATACATTAAAAGAATATATTCGAAAAATGAAATGGAACAATAATAGTATCGAATTATCCTTTTATTATGCAACGTTCAACTTGCATTTTTCTTATTGTATTCTGTACTGCGTAAAGCATGTAATAGAAAAATAAAAATAAGTATTTACTATACAAGTATGTATTCATATATATAATATAATATTTATTATTATACTTACAAAAAACTAAAAGCCAGTATAAGTTAAAGTGTAATTGATTTAAATCGACCTATTAATAAATATAATAAACAAACAAAATACATTTTAAAATCATGTTTTTATTTAAAATACATAAAATGCATTAAATTTATAATGTAGACAAGTTTTACATCTGGTGATGCTAAATATAAATAATACGCAAATTAAAATATTTATTATAATTGTACTTTACCTATATTACCGGTATATCTTAAGTTAACCAGATACCTCAATAATTTATCTGTTTATCAATTTTATAATACGGGTATCCGGATAGCCTAACAGTTAACCAGTTATTATACCCTAGGGTTCGACCACTATCTGCCGAGCATAGAAACTCACAATTCCTTTTTTACCCTCTTTTAATTTTTGCTCTATCACCCACAGATCAGTTATTAATTCTGGTTCTCTATATGGCAAAGGATAATACCTCATAATATTGGCATAGTATCTATGTTAAAACTAGAACAGATATAATTTGAGAAGGCACTTGCCAAGTTTTTTCAAAGATTTTTTTCAAGGATTAATGAATACGGTAATATATAAGGTAAAAAAAGGTAATTTGGCGAAGTTAACATAACTAATATAAAAACTTTTTTATTTTAATATTAAAAAAATTTTTATTTTTTGTATTAAACTTTATATATGATTTAGAATTATTTTATAAAAAAATTAATCATATAACATCTTGTCTTAACATTAAATAGATTATAAAAAAGCTTAATTTTAGAGAGGTAGGGGTAATTTGGCGAATTTATGATATCTTGTGTTATCTAGTGGTAGGGTTCTGCAATTTGATTTGATCTTCAAATATTTGAATCAAATATTTGATCAAATTCAAATTCAAATTTGGCTATATTTGATTTGATCAAATTCAAATATGGCCAAATTTGATTTGATTTGACAAATATTTGATTTGATTTAAAAATTACTATTAAAAATTCAAATTCAAATCAAATTCAAATTCAAATATTTGAATCAAATCAAATTCAAATTAGGGTCAATTTGATTTGATCAAATTCAAATTGATCCAGTATTTGATTTGATTTGAATTTGAGGAACCCTATCCAGTAGTAAGAATTGAATAACTTTTATACTATTCGATTCGTCTCGATGAGATGAATCGAATAATATAAAGCTTATCCGATTCTGATCACTGGATTACAAAATATCATCAATTATATATTGTACAAAAATGATCCTTGGGGGTATTTTGATGAAGTGTAAACGTGACAAAGAATCGAAAATATCTTGTGACCCAGTAATCAGAACCAGGCGAGCTTGGTACCATTTGATCCATCTCATCGAGACGAATTGAAAGATATAAAAATTATTCGATTCTGATCATTAGATAAGAAGATATTAAAATTTGCCAAATTATCTATATTCGCCCTTTTACCTTATTTTGCAACATCATAGAAGAAGCTCATCAGCGGCTTGAACAAGATCAAAAATAGACTGGTCATTAAGATTTTCTAACGAAACAAAGCCACCATAAATATACCTATTTAATACTAATGCATTTCCCCTCTCAGATCCAAGTTTTTCTAACTTTTTTCAGTAAGAGTGTGACGTTATTAAATTCTGTGATAAAATATTTAAAAAAAGTTAAAATGAGAACTTTAAAGTAAAAAATTCTTTAATTTTTAAGTCTCATTTATTTTATTGTAAAAAACTGATGCACCAACTTACAAACTAAACTCAATGGTTGCCAACTTAGTGAAATTACTACCAACTTGGACGAGTTTTAAATAATTAGGGCAGACAGATACTGTAGAAACTGAACTAGGCAGGCTTCGCCGTTATCTTCAAAACGGTTTGGAAATTAATGATTTAGATGCTTTACTGGCTTGAAAAATTAAATTAACTATAAAAATAGTAAGTATGTAACAAAGCAAAATTTAAAATAAAGTTTAAGAAAAAACTACCTTTTAATACTGCAGAGATCCTACGGATTCTGAAACTATATATTCGAAAATACAGATTTCTGATCTTTGACTACATATAAAGTTATACACAGTATGCTTAGTAGACCCGTATTAAATCTTGAGTTGTAGAAAAGGTGTTGAGTTTGAAACAAAAAAAAAGTTTATATAATGATTAACACCCAATTAACTTATGCATTGTATACGTATTATGGTATTACTTGCTTGAATTTGCCCTCTAAAAAAGTTTTTTAAGATATTTGATCTATACTGATCTTTTTTTACAGAAGACGTACAAAGAGTTAAAGAGCACTATAATATGTTTTAAAAAAATTTTAATATATAAAACTACAAGTTGCCAATTGACGATATGGTTTTTCATAATAAGGGTTACTTTAAAAATTTTTTTATATTGTGTAACCTAGTGATCTTCAAGCCAATCAAATCGAATGTCTGCCATGCTAGTTATACAGATCAAGAGTCTTTCTTCAGTTTGTATAATAATTTAATGGGGTCTACTATTTTTGTCTATTGATTTTTTTTTATCAGTGATTTTTTTAATTCAAATCTTGCAACACATGTGCAGATGGACAAAAAATTCCAAATTGTGGTTATGATCTAATTTTATATAACTGATATAAATAAACATCAAAAAAGCAATTTTTTTTAGATCAAATTGTATCAAAAACGTAACTTTTATATCACTATGCATAAATATTAAATGTCTGTCACTATACTCTGGCCAATCAGCCTGCCCATATAAAATAATAAAATTATATATATTATTACTTGATTTTTAAGTAAGACAGGGCACAAGGTGCTATACATTACAGGTTCAGAGCCAGTGTCTAAGGACACATTATAAAAAATTTTAGCTACGTGTTAATTAATATATAACGATGAAAAATCTGAATAACATATATACAAATTGAAAACTTTAAGCATGGATGTAAGGTTTGTGATGAATGCAATCATTATTCATACCTATATTGTAAAACATGTAAAAAAGTAGTGGATGGAATGTATAAGCAATGTGAATGTGAAAATTCATTAATGTTAGAGTAAATTCCGGATGCGTATAAATTTATCTGTACTGTAATATTTTACAAGGCTTATTATTACTACATTATGCATAATATGTGGAACGGATAAAAAGCACAAAGTATCATTTTCTGGTGAAATTAACCCCCCTTAGATTCGACCGATCGCTTTAGATCTGACGATCTCGGGAAATGGCAGGTGTTGTAAGGTTAATGACACAAAAGATGTTGCATAGGCTAATAAAAAAAAAGCGTATAGTATACATATATACATACTAACTTTTTTTAAGAAAAGCGTATAATATGCATATATGTATACTAAATTTTTTTAAGAAAAGCGTGCATCAGCGAATTATATAAATATAATCTTACGTAAGTTATTAAGGCCCAAAAACTTGCGCAAAAATTACGAATCAACGCGAAATATTTCGTAATTTTCAATTATGGAATATTATAAAATACATATGTAAAAAATTACGCAATATTACATCACAATAATTCAAAATAAATTGCAACAATGCGCATTTAAATACCCCATGACAAGGACTATCAATAAAAATAGTAATCAGTAATAATCAGCTAATTAATACTATTATTTTTAAACATTTTACAAGTTTTCGCAAGTTTTCACAAAGTTTCGCAATTTAATATAAAATTTTATATTTTTTATTTATTTTTATTTATTATTATTATTATACATTATATTTTAAATAAATATATATTTTTAATCAATATTATATATTTTATTATATATTATTATACATTTTTTACAAAAAAAATAACAAAAAAAAAAAAAAACAAAAAAAACTAAACCCGAAAAAAATAATGAAAAAAAACAAAAATGAAAAAATAGTAATAATTGAACCCTTTCGCACTTCATTGCATAATGCTAGCTCTATACACTTATTTTTTCACCCTGCAGTTAGCTATTATTTCTTTTCTTCTTTGTTTTAACTATAATATTCACTTATATTTGCTTATATTCCCTACTTCCTAAAATATAAAAAATAACAAAAAAAAATAAACCCAAAAAAACTAAAATGAAAAAAATAGTAATATTTTAAACTACTTTCATACTTCGTCGTATAATACTAGCTCTATACACTTATTTTTCTTACCTGTAGTTAGCTATTATTTCTCTTCTTTTTTGTTTAACTTTCATATTCGTTTATATTTACTAATATTCGCTCATATTCACAACTTCCTAATAAGTATAAAAAAAACAAACAAAAAACAAAAAAAAACTGAAAAAAATAAAAAAACAAAAACAAAAAAAATAAACTATTATATTTGCTTATATTCGCCCATATTCGACTATATTCGCTCATATTCGTGACTTCTTGCATAGTGCAGAATTGGTGTTCTTATAAAGTCAAGTTGTTTCTTGCAAAGTTCTGAAAGAAGTAAGGGATAAATAAAATAAAATAAATTAATAAAATAAATAAAAAAAAGAAAACAAACAAACAACAAAAATGTAAGCTAACTAAAAAAAAATAAACAAAGCTCCAAATTTCTATTTCTCTAAAGATTTTGAGATCTTGCAATTCAGAAATCGTCGAAGGTTTTCGCAAAGTGCCAGAATAAAATAAATTAATAAAAATAAAAACAAAACAAAAAACATGAAACAAAAAAATAAATAAAACAAAACCTTGCGAAAACTTGCATTCTTGAACATTCGAAATTGCTAGAGAAAGGTGTTGTGTGTTCTTGCAAAGTGGCGAAAGGCTGAGTTGGCTTGTGCAAAGTGCTTGAAAGTTATTGAATTTCTTGCAAAGTGCTAGTGGTAAAGTGTAAAAATAAAGTAAAAAAAATTAAAAAATAAAAAAAATGTAAATAAAAAAAAACAAAACAAAACCAAAAAAAATGAAACAAAAAACTCTTTCTGACGATCATCTGGACCAACTTTTCCACAACAACCGAACTGTAGAAATCTATAGATAATATGCATCCTCTTACTACAAAACTTCTTTTGGAGTATTCAGGAACAAGAGTTCTACTTGGGCAACTGAAAAAGAGCTGAAAAAGAAGTCTTGGGATAGGTCTCCCTGGAGTAAAACACAAAAACTATCGAATAGTAGTTGTTTACTGAGTAACCGGAAGTCTTTGTCATCAAGCTCAAATGGTTTTGAACTTTATGAACACTGCATATTTTTCTGTGGACTACAAAACTTACATGGTTTCAAACCCACGAAACAAGTTGGACCTCTTGGTACTTTCCTCGTCCCTTTGGTCTTTTTCAAAATTTCGACAAAGTGGGCATTTTGGTTTACCCCCTCCAAAAGATCGACAATGTTTACCTTCCCCAATTGGAAAATGCGGCTTCCATATTGAAATGAAGTCACGAGTGGATTTTAGCCTTTCGGAATAAACAACAACAACACGTATTTGAGGAAACCTTGTATCAAAATTTCGTTCTAGAATGTTCTTATAGCCATAGTTTCTTTTACATACCTATTTCTACAGTTTTTTTTTAGGTTAGAGGCCATTTTTTCTAGTAATAGTTTTTTGCCTACATATGATAAATTGAGTTTAGTTAGAGTAGAGACTATCTTTCTTAGTATCATGTAATTTTTAAAATAGTCCACTTGGTGCCAGGGCTTAATTGACCCGAGGCCTTGCTTTTCTTTTTGCTTTTTTCTATCATTTGTTTTCTCATTTTCTTTGTTTTTTCTTTTTCTTTTTTACACCCTTCCTCTGGGGAATGCCCTTGTATAGTGGAGCGAGGCTAATGGACTAGTCGGTGTCTCCCGAGATGCCGTGCGGCGATTCGCATTTGGTTTAGTTTAGCTAAGCCAGATGATGCCTATGCTGTATTATTCTTTGTCTAATGAGTTTGTACTATTTTTTATAGTAGTATAATAAAATCAAAGAGGTCATATTTGGCGAGTCTCGTCTAAGAGGAAAAAAAAAAACAAAACCAAAAAAAACAAAAGGAAAACGAAGAAACAATGNTGTTTTTATTTTTATTAATTTATTTTATTCTGGCACTTTGCGAAAACCTTCGACGATTTCTGAATTGCAAGATCTCAAAATCTTTAGAGAAATAGAAATTTGGAGCCTTGTTTATTTTTTTTTAGTTAGCTTACATTTTTGTTGTTTGTTTGTTTTCTTTTTTTTATTTATTTTATTAATTTATTTTATTTTATTTATCCCTTACTTCTTTCAGAACTTTGCAAGAAACAACTTGACTTTATAAGAACACCAATTCTGCACTATGCAAGAAGTCACGAATATGAGCGAATATAGTCGAATATGGGCGAATATAAGCAAATATAATAGTTTATTTTTTTTGTTTTTGTTTTTTTATTTTTTTCAGTTTTTTTTTTTTTTTTTTTTTTTTTTTTTTTTTTTTATCCGGTGATTTGGGTTGAAATTTTCGTGATGAGTATGTAATCGGTAAAATAAAAAAAAAACCAAAAAAAACAATGTATATAAAAGATTTAATTTATAAACAAAAGATCTAATCTGATCATGTAATACAAAATTGTAGATTAATTCGATATATTATACAAAATTTCGAAATATTTCGAAAATATAATCCAATGTGTGAATTAATGCGATTTAATTTACTGTCTGTAAATGTTTTATAATATTACTCTGTCTATTTCGAAACATTGCAAAATATCTTACGTAATATTTCGTAATATCTTATGTAATATTTCATAATTTATTATTTCGCAAGTTTTCGAAATAACTTACTATATATTATGCTATTTTTACGGGTCATAAATTATTTCGTAATATTACGCCCTATTAAATTTGCTGATGTATAATATACATATAGTATAAAAAAATATAAGTCGATTATACTAGTTTGTATACTATTTTATATACTATCAGTCATAAGAGTAGCTTGTACATGTAATATACAATAATTAATTTAATCAAGTTATATTTAAAAAATTTTAATTTGATTGATTTAACAATGGATCATGATGCAGTAGTAAAAATAAAATTAAAGGGAAAATAATCGATATTTATGACAAAATAGTGATAGTTATATTGAGTGGATTGCGAAAAAAAAAGTATGATAAATAATCTTTGTTGCCAATTCTTTAGTAAAATAAGTTATTATATCTTCATTTAAATCGCTTGCAATAGTATCATCAATCTCTTGAAGCTCATCATCAGAAGAAATCAATACACTTTTATTTTTGAAGGATTCTAGATCTTCTTCGTAAATAGTTTCAACCCCATCAACAATGGATCATCGTTAATATAGAGGTCAGGTTCATAGTGAATATGAAGGTCAGGATCATCGATAGTTTGAAAGTAACGATCGTTCATTTCAAGAAAGTAAACACGAACAAAAGTATATAGTAGCTTTCAATTATTTAAAAGAAAAAAGTCTTAAGTACAATGTATGCACATACACTATTATATGATTATTCAAAATTATCAGCATTATTAAAAACTGCATATTAAATTGAGTTTTACTAAAACGCACCTATGGTGTTTTACACCATGTTATACAAACCTATTAGAATAGCCAATCAAAATTTAAGATCAGGTGTAACAAAAAATTGTCTTTTTGTTTATTTTTTTAAAAAAACATTCATACACAGTATCAAAATTTTGCTTATGAAACCACCTTTGGGGCTCTAATAAAAAAAATTCCTCACTAAATTTTGTATATACTAATGCCCGATAAAATCCCAGGACTTACCCTAACCCTAAATTTATTTTTTTGTTTTGTAAAAATTTATTTTTTTTTGTTACAGGATTTGCAAATCTAATTTATCTATGGTGGTAAACACCATAAGTGCGTTTTATGATATTTGTATTAAATATTTGTATTAAATTTTATGCAGAAATGCTTAATATACAATTATACGTCATTTATAATGTTGCGGGGTTAAAAATTCTTTACTGTAATTTTAATTCAAGGGAACCTCCGTTTGAATACATAGTTCTTAAAATCATATGTGCATCGATTTTCCCTTTTACTTATTTTTACTGTTATAGTCTATACATCATTTATTTTCTATATTAATTTTTTTATGCTTCGCTTTATTACCTTATAGTTTTTAATTAATCACCAATTTATCACCGTCACGCTATATTATGCCTACGGTCACCCAAGCCTAGACTTGTGTTACATGAAATGTTCGTTTCAAATTTTCGTCGCACAAGTATATTTATACTTACAAGTATGATCGTTTTCATACTTACTATACTTATAAGTATTGCCATCTTTCCTACTTATAAGTTGGATAGGTATGATTTTTAAATATACGTATGAGTATAAAGATCTAAAGTTGCACTACGCTACTACTTTTGTTTTACATACTCTACTACTTTAGATAGGACTTAAAATGGCGGAGATTCGAAGTCCCTGTAACATACGAATTTTGATAAAGCTACCGATTAAGAACGTTATACTCATTACCCTTATAGCCTTTTTAAGTCCCATTCTTATCGTGGGATCATATATAATAAGAAAATCACGGTCTAATTAATCGTAAAATTGGTTATCGTTAACTGTTAAAATTAACGTTGGGAAAGTAATTATGCATTATAACGATCACGCTTATTCAATGAATGATCGACAAATTTCATATTCAATGACAAAATTTTCCTCTTCACGTAATAACGACCTCTTTTTTTAAAAAAAATTTATTACTGCGCTTAACAAAAATGTGAGTCTTAGCCTTTTATTTTGTTAATTGGTAAAGTTGTAATTTATAGGGTGACTGGGTTTTAAAGAATCTCGAATTGAAGCAAGGGAACTGAAAGAACGTTACACAAGTACGGGTCATCTTTTTTTCAGGTGAGACCATCTCAAATTAAATTAGCCCCTGACTAGAGAATAATACAGATAATAATAGTACTGTAGTGGCTATCCATATGCTTTTGAAGGTGATAACTTTTTTGAAATAAAAAAATCATATTTCTTGTACTTTTTTACCAATACAATATCAAATAAATTTTATAGTTCTTAAGCTATATTTTCTGTGGACATTGGAGAATAATATCACCCCAATATTTTCAGAATTTATTCGTTTGCACATTGATTTCGTAGCCAGATCTCCTCCAGAATCAAATCAATCATCAGCACTACAAGGCGCATGGATAAAACGGTTTACCACTGCAGCGACTATTTTGGGTATATCACAGGTTACTATTCCTCTATTTTATTTTGTTTTTAATGGAATCTGGGTCAGGTTTCGCCCTGAACTACAGATATTAAGGTCAGGTTTCGCCCTGAACCACCGTTATTAAGGGAATCTGGGTCAGGTTTCGCCCTGAACTACAGATATTAAGGTCAGGTTTCGCCCTGAACCACCGTTATTAAGGGAATCTGGTCAGAACCACAGATACTAAGAGAATCTGGGTCAGGTTTCACCTTGAATTACAGATTGAACCACAGGTAAATCTGGGTCAGGTTTCGCCCTGAACTACAGATATTAAGGGAATCTGAGTCAGGTTTCGCCCTGAACTGCAGATATAGGTGTCGTCCTCTCCCAAGTGATTATGGTGGAAGCTTCAGTCAGGTTTCGCCCTGAACTGCGGTAGTTAGGTGTCGTCCTCATCCCCATAATCGCGTATTTTACTCCATTTGATGAACTATTCATCATGCGATAATTTATTTGGTTTATTTTTATTTTTATTTTTTAGGTAGTCGAAGATACGCCTAATTGGTCTTGTGTATTAGAAAGAAGATTTGAGGTAGATTACATAAATCCATCTCTTTGATTGTTTTTAATCAATATTATTTAAGTGTATCAATTTATAACAGAATCGAATTTCAAGTACTCGTCGAGAAAAGACATTTATGATGTACTTAAATGAGAATCAAGATGACGGGGAGCAATTGTTAGAAGGTCAAGGAAAACAAAGTAATAGAAAGAATGTGAACCTTAGAAGTTGCTCAAATGAAAAAGATATCGAAAATACTACGAATAAAAAGGTGTGCATAATTTACAAATCTATAAAATGATAGTACTGTAATTTCGTATGGGTGTGGAGTGACACATCATAAATCTTTTTTAAATACGGTTTAGGCAAAAACATTTAATAGCGCGTTTGATATATATGCTGGCTCAAATGAAGGCTCATGCGATATGCTTGACTTTACAGAATTAGATGAATCATATTTAGCAATGAATCCGGAAAAATGTGGAGACTAAAAACCGGACGAAAAGTCGAGGATATAATTTATCAGCATGCAAAAACATTACATAAAGAGTCATGTTTACTAACTATATAATTTATCAGCATGCAAATACATTACATAAAGAGTCATGTTTACTAACTATACGGAATCGTAACAGATTCTACTAAATCTATAGTCGACTTATAACGCTACTTAATGGCTTTTGGATCCTCACAATTTCAGAGATAGTTGGCATCTTGTTATTGGGTTGGACTTAGAGATGCTGGTGAGATTAGTTTTACCAATTTCACCAATTCAACGCCAGCTTCACCAGTAGTGGTGAAACTATTTCACCGCTCTAATTTTATTTCACCAGCATCTTTAGTTGGACTCCAGTAAAGTAGATTAACTTTTACTCTAGGAGGTTCTATAGCTATTCCAGGTTGTTCCTAGTTTCTCCAACTTTAAAAGCATTTTTAAACCAGAGTAGCCCAATAAAAATTATCTTGCTGTTAATAAAATTAACAGCTGATCTGATCGCATTTTATAATCACTTGGTGTTGGTTGCACCGAACACGTGATAAAGATCTATCTAAAAATTATATCGATATAAATTTTATCGACTCACTAATGCGATATTTAAATCGATTAAGTCGAATCGCTGTATATTAAGTACATATACCAAAATTCTTCAGTATTTATGCACTATTTCCTACACATACTATGGTAAATTAAACAGTAAACTAGCCGTTGATGATTTCCTCCTTAAATTAGGTGGAACACCAAATAAATTAAAACTTGGTGCAAATGCAATTCTTGGTGTATCTCTTGCTGTCGTTAAGGCTGGTGCTTCTGTAAAGGTATAATTATTATATATCTTCATTATTTTTTTATTCATCAATTTTTTTTTTTTTTTTTACAATAATGTTATTGTATAGTGCATTCCACTTTATGCACACATAGCTGATCTTGCTGGAAGTAAAAAACCTTATGTTCTTCCCGTACCTGCTTTTAATGTGATCAATGGTGGTTCTCACGCTGGTAATAAACTTGCTATGCAAGAATTTATGATTCTTCCAACTGGTGCATGTTCTTTTACTGAAACTATGAAGATTGGTTCTGAAGTTTATCATTCTTTGAAATCTGTTATCAAATCAAAGTATGGTCAAGACGCTACTAATGTTGGTGATGAAGGTGGTTTTGCTCCAAACATACAAGAAAACAAGGAAGGTCTTGAATTGCTCAAAGAAGCCATTAAAAAAGCTGGTTATACCGATAAAGTAAAGATTGCTATGGATGTGGCAGCTTCTGAATATTATAAAGATTGTTCATACGATTTAGATTTTAAAAATACAAATTCTGATAAATCTATTATCTGGTGAAAAACTTGCTATTTGTATAAAGAATTCATTCACCATTTGACCAAGATGATTGGTCTGCTCGGAGTTATCTTAATCTTGCAATACCGGTATTCAAATTGTTGGTGATGATTTGACTGTCACTAATCCTACTAGAATTACTACTGTTATAGAAAAAGAGGCTTGTAATGCCCTTCAATCAAATTGGTACTGTTAGTGAGTCTATTAAGGCGTAAGTATTAATATCTTTATTTTAATTTGATTATTCACTATTTATCCCTTTATATTAAGGAATTTTTTTTTTATATAATAATAAGTGCTCAAGAGAGTGGATGGGGTGTAATGGTTTCTCACCGATCTGGAGAAACTGAAGATACTTTTATTGCTGATCTTGTGGTTGGTTTACTTACCGGGCAGATTAAAACTGGTGCACCATGCCGCTCTGAAAGATTGGCTAAATATAATCAATTATTACGTATTGAAGAATTAGGTTTTGATGCTATTTATGCGGGTAAAAATTTTAGACATGCTCATAACTTGTAACTTTGTTAATAGGATTTTTAATTATATTAATTCTTGAATTTGTGAAGAATATTTCCTTTTTAGTTATTTATAAAAAAAAATAAAAACCATTAATTGTCATTTTTAATTTATTTGAAAAAGTAATATTTATATAAATATATAAGCTCAAACAAATATTTATGTAAAATTTAGTAGTTTTCATATACGTATTTAAGTTATTAATTTACAAAATCGTGTAACGTACAGTATAAATTATAAGGCAAAAAAAAAATTAACCCAGTTTAAAGTTAGGGTAAAGTTAACTTTAGAGTTGGAAAATTTTTTACTAAAATTTTGCAAGAAATATTTTTGACAATTTCTATTTGCACACTAACCGTATAAAAAGTAATGACTCAAAATTCTGCCTATGAAATTACTTTTGAGGGTTTAACGAAAAATATGTGCAAAAATTCTATTATAAACTATGTTCTATTGTAACCCTAACCCTTTAAACTAGTTAATTTTTTTTCTTTAAATTTTATATTTATATTACATTGATTTACCATTATACTTCAATTAAGAGTTTTCGTGTTTTAATTTGGCTGTAAAACTCTGATAAACCGTGTTTAAATTCGGAATCTTCATTTCATCATACCATGAAGGACTTTAGAGTTTCCACCACTCAGGTATTTCATTATATTTTTATTGTTTAAAGAAAAAAATTTTTTGATTGTAAATTAACGAATAACTTTATTAATAATTTTATTAATAAAAAGGAATTTTACAAGAATTACCCGTATGAAAATTCACTCTGAATACAGTATTTATACATAGTAAATATGTAACAAAATTTTGTACCAAATTTACACGAGAAACAAGCAATTAATTTCTATAATAATTAATTAAATTATTTTATTTAATTTAAATTATAAATTACAATAATTACAACGGAAATTTTTAATACATTTTTTAAAATTAATAACTCGATTTTAACTATTAATAAATTACATTTCACTTCTCCCGATATTGGAGGTTTTCTGTAGTTCGAAAATCGGATAATCTATTATTTTAAACTATTAAAACAATAAAGTTAGTAAAATACAAAATAAAGTATTAAAATAGCTAATACTATGTTGCTTATTACGAGAAGTCCTTGGTTCCGACTCGGCACTTCCAGAAAAGCCAGTACAAACTAATACTTGCCAAAGGGCCAGTTAACTGGGTCAACTCACTTGCCAAAGAGCCAGTGACTCTTATCAAGCCAGCACGAAGCTGCTAGTTGCGCAACTAGACACCCTTATCAAGCCATAACGTTAATAGCCTACTGACTTCCTCTGCAAGCCAGTACTGGCAAACGAAGTTCCTCCCATATTGTAATAAGCCAAGATTGCTACTATATCAGGGTCAGGAAAGCTCATAACTGAATTCTCCTACGAACCCAGTGAAAAGCCCCATGTAACCGATTTCTCATACAAAACCATTAGACCCGATATAGTAGACAACCTTCCAGTCCAGAAATGTTCATGAACATAATACTAACCTTCGTTGCCGTCAACAAATGTTCTTCATTATCGTTTTGAAGTTGAAAACTAAAATATTATTTGTTTAATAAGAAAAAAAAAAAGTGTTGTATAAAGGTTTGTTTATTAACGTTATGAAGTCGAAAAGTAGTCGAAAACTAATTTAAGAAAAAAAAAAAAAGCGTAGTGAATTTTTGAACATGAAGGTTTGTTTATAAAATTTAACATCAAAACAAACAACTGACCAATCAGCATTGAGTGATTGTGAGATCTGCGTTTGATCAATTTATTTTTTTTAATACTCATAATCAATAACGCGTAATGTATTATATTAATAAGAGCGTGAGTTCAATTTTATTTAAAAATGAGTTTTCAAAATAAAATCAGTAACTGATTATAGCAATCAACACTTTCTTATTCTCAATTTTTAAATCGGTTATTCCTTGAGCCAAATCGACTTGCTTTTCCGGTACTGGACTGAATCAACCGGGTACCCTAAATTTAAACCGGATACCCGATTAAAACGGGTTATCCGATTATCTGGTTATATCACAAAAAATTTGGTACTAAAAGACGATTAGACGGATTATCGCTATGAAATTTCAGCATGAACATATCCTGCGTTATGAATTTTAATATCATAAAGCATTTTTGGTTTAGTCTTTCAGGTAAGGTTTCAAAATTTTGTTCATAGTTGCACGTAACGGCACATAAAAACCAATTATTTACTCGAGTAAAGCATATTTATTATGACAGTATATAACTTGCTATTTGCAATATTGTAAAAAAAATAAAAATTACTGAGCCCGCTTACCAGGCAATCCGGGAACCGTTATATTTGCTTATCGGTTGACCCGATTAAAAATCATGTGTTAATGACCTGATTTATGATTGGCTATCGATACAATAAAAGTCATCTAAATTACAGAATTAATAAATGTGACAGATTAAAATGAAATCAGATTAAAATGAAATTTTTCTATTTTTTAAGCAAAATTTTAAAATTTTTTAGGGGACATTTTTTAGGGTTTTTTTTAGCATTAGGGTTAGGGTTTAGGGTTAGGGTTATTAATAAACGAGTATATGTGGGTTTTCTAAGCTTTAAAGGTGAGCAAGAGAGGTCCCCAGTTTCATTTTAATCTGATTTCATTTTAATCTGCGACAATAAATATTATCTTGTTACATAAACTATAGAAGGTTATAATATATTAAGTTATCGCGTTCGCAAAATTACGAGACCTCCAGGAAAATTAATTTTTTTTATAAAATGGAATTTGATTGGATTGTGCTTATAAAGGTGGTCAATTAATCATAGATCTGAGTTTGCAACCACAATTAAATTTATAAAAAAAAAAAATTAACAATTACAGAAATCACTCAATTTTGCAAAGCGAAATAAGTTGATTGAATGCAAACCATTTGTTTCACTGAGTTAAGCGGTCAACCAGGTCATTTTAATACCTCGATTTTTTATCCGGATAGTAGTTTTATAAACGAGCTTAATTTTTTAATATGGTAATAATAATCGATTAGTGTATCTTGAAAAGTATCGATTGGCTAAGCCGAAAATTAGCTTTAATCAATTTTTTTTTTTTTTATTGATCAGGATCACTAGTTGGTTGTTTGTCAGAATCATCAATCGATTGTTGTTGTTCACGTTATTTAGCAGTATCATTAATTAGTTGTTGTTCATATTGTTTTAATTGTTGTATTTCGGTTTCTAATGAAGCACAAGCTACTTCTAGTTGAAGTGTTTGACAAATTAATTCAGACCACTTATTTTCTAATGCTTCGATTTGTATAAAAAAAAAATTATTAAAATATTTAAATCTTGATTATTATTACAACTTGTAAATACCTACCTGTTCAGCTTTTCTTTGTTTATTCAACTCTAAAATTTTTTGACGATAATCTTCTAAAGTCCTTTGAAGCTGTTGTAATTCATGTTCTAACTGATAATTATGAAGTTTCCAAGCGTTTNAATTCTAGATTAAAAAATCTAATATAATATTATTATGCGTAACCTTCATAATTAATAAACAAACATTAGGAATAAATAAATACCGATGATTTTGATGATATAATTGAGCATTCGAATTATCAACTGCTTTCTTTCATGATTCCTCATCTTCTTTATCATCAAGTTCGATTAATTCATATCTACTTGTATTCATTTCTGTGATTGGTTTTCCTTGTTGAACACGTTGATATTCTGTTCCAAGTATAGGTGATTCCTAAATAATTAATTGAAAAAATTTACAAACATATCAATTAACATATTAATAAACAGAATTGAATATAATAAAATATTAAGAAACTTACTTTAAATAATTCGAAATTAGAAGGAAAATGAGAAGCATAATCTCGCTTTGATTGGGAAGGTCGTTTTCTCATTTTTTGCTCAACAAGTTTATCAACTTTTGCTCGTATTCCTTTATAAGATAATAGACGGATTTAATATACATATGCAAAAAAATAAAGTCTTGATCTAAACTTTAGATTACCTTCATAATCAATCTCTTGATCAAAATCTTGAGAAAAGAGCAAGTCTTACGATTTGTAGTTATAAAAACGTGTAAAGAAATTTATTATTAAACAATCTACATGGTAAGGAGTCGATTAATACGCCGGGACGTTCAATTTGTTCCATTGTGATTTTTTTGTCTCTATACGTCAAAGGAGGATCTAACATTTATAATCACTTGGTGTCAGTTGCACCGAACACGTGATAAAGATCTGTCATCTAAAAATTATATCGATATAAATTTATCGACTCAACTAAGACGATATTTAAATCGATTAAGTCGAATCGCCGTATATTAAATACATATATCCCAAACTCTTCAGTATTCATGCACTATTTCCTATACATACTATGGTAAATTAAACAGTAAACTAGCCGTTGATGATTTCCTCCTTAAATTAGATGGAACCCCAAATAAATCAAATCTTGGTGCAAAGTCAATTCTTGGTGTATCTCTTGCTGTCTCTAAGGCTGGTGCTGCTGAAAAGGTATGAAATATTATATATCTTCATTATTCCTTTATAAATTTTATTTATCAATTTTTTTTTTTTTTACAATAATGTTATTGTATAGTGCATTCCACTTTATGCACACATAGCTGAACTTGCTGGAAGTAAAAAAACCTTATGTTCTTCCCGTACCTGCTTTTAATGTGATCAATGGTGGTTTTCACGCTGGTCAAAACTCGCTATGCAAGAATTTATGATTCTTCCAACTGGTGCATGTTCTTTTACTGAAGCTACGAAGATTGGTTCTGAAGTTTATCATTCTTTGAAATCTGTTATCAAATCAAAGTATGGTCAAGACGCTACTAATGTTGGTGATGAAGGTGGTTTTGCTCCAAACATACAAGATAACAAGGAAGGTCTTGAATTGCTCAAAGAAGCCATTAAAAAAGCTGGTTATACCGATAAAGTAAAGATTGCTATGGATGTGGCAACCTCTGAATTTTATGAAGATTGTTCATACGATTTAGATTTTAAAAATCCAAATTCTGATAAATCTAAATAGTTATCTGGTGAAAAACTTGCTATTTGTATAAAGAATTCATTCAAGAATATCCCATTGTTTCAATTGAAGATCCATTTGACCAAGATGATTGGTCTGCTTGGAGTATAAATCTTGCAATATTCAAATTGTTGGTGATGATTTGACTGTCACTAATCCTACAAGAATTACTACTGCTATAGAAAAAGAGGCTTGTAATGCCCTTCTGTTAAAATTGGTACTGTTAGTGAGTCTATTAAGGCGTAAGTATTAATATCCTTATTTCAATTTGATTATTCACTATTTATCCCTTTATATTAAGGAATTTTTTTTTTATATAATAATAAGTTCCAAATTATCTCAAGAGAGTGGATGGGGTGTAATGGTTTCTCACCGATCTGGAGAACCTGAAGATACTTTTATTGCTGATCTTGTGGTTGGTTTACGTACCGGGCAGATTAAAACTGGTGCACCATGCCGCTCTGAAAGATTGGCTAAATACAATCAATTATTACGAAGAATTAGGTTTTGATGCCATTTAAGCGGGTAAAAATTTTAGACATGCTCATAATTTGTAACTTTGTTAATAGGATTTTTAGTTATATTAATTCTTGAATTTGTGAAGAATATTTCTTTTTTAGTTATTTATAAAAAATAAAAATAAAAATCATATCAATATACTCGTATACAGTATATACACATAGTAGTGTACTAATAGAAAATTTTTTTGTGTAAAATAAACTTTAATACTGTAATAGTAAATCGGCTTTATGCTATAGTAAATGTTTTAATTTGGCTGTAAAACTCTGATAAACCGTGTTTATATTCGGAATCTTATGTTCACGGAAGATAGACGTGAGTTTAGGCATTTCATCATACCCTGAAGGACTTTAGAGTTACCACTCAGGTATTTCATTATATTTTTATTGTTTAAAGAAAAAAGTTTCTTGATTGTAAATTAACGAATAACTTTATTAATAATTTTTATTTATATTTTAATTTCCAATAACCCTTTTTTTAATAACTTATTTACTCATTTAATATAACAATCAGATATTCCAAAAATAAACTCAAATTTATAACTATCAAAAAAATCTTTGATTTGTAATATTTTGAATATAATATTATCAAAAACTACAAATATTTGCTTTTTGCATAATTATCATTTTTCTAACAAAACTTCTAACAAAACTTGAAAAAAATGTAATTCATAAATATTATTTTACTAATTTTGCTTTTTTATTAGATATATAATGGACNTGAAACATACTGTCGGTAAAATGAACTTGTCGGTGAGTATTTGTCGGTAAAATGTTATGTCAGTGAAGTGATTGTCGGCGAAATAATACGAACCCATAATGGACTTAGCCCTTGAAAACTCCAAACAGTTAAACATTTGAAAGCCATTGATTATTAATTAAAGGCCTTTTTGAAAGTTAAACTGAACCAAAAAAACATTAAGAACCAGTCTTATTAAAGACTAGAACAGATCGAATTACACAGAGTGCCTTCTGATATATCGGGTATACATTTTTCATTCGTCTTCAAACTTTAGTTCTCAAATTGCCCCAGGGAAAGTATCGGGAATATAGGGCCTTATTGGATTTATATCCTAAATTCGAATTTGGAATTTTTATTTCTGTTAAACCAATATATTACGGAATTAAAAAACAATTCGCCTGAAACATTATGTCAAACCCATCTCCTTACCTTAAAACCCATTTCTTTTTTCTATAAATTTATTATAAGATATGCATTTTAAAAATGCGCCGTAATGTATAGAATATTCATCAGTTTTTTGACTACCAAATGATGTAAGTTACATATGATTTTCAAACCTAGATTATATAAAAGCATTAGCTGATGTAAAAAATTTGTCGAATTCGATAAACAATATAATTTTACTTATCTCGCTTAAAAAAATCAAGAAAATTCTGACCTTGAACTAGACAAGTAACCAATTTTTTTTCATCTATTATTCGATCAAGTTCTTCAGTATTTTAAACTGGATATTAAGTTTAAATTATGCCTTATAAGTTTGAACCTAATATCAATTTCAAATATAATCGCATTTAACATTTGCAGTAATTAAATAAATTCTCAAAATAAATTAATACTTAGCTTCAGATCAAATCTTAAGTAACGATTACACAGCTAGTTTTGGCAGGTTAAAGTGATTACACTTAGTTGAACCAGGCTTGAGGTCATTAATCCGTCATTAAAAGTAAGCTTTAGTAGTGTCGGTACTCTCATACGTGTCTTCTATAATTGACAGAAATTTGATTGGTAATTTTGGCGTTAGTTGAGTCACTTGCATCATTTAAAACCGGTTTATTACCTATTTATTTTGAGGGATTGTGACGATCATGATATTAATATCTAAAAGAGTTGGGGCCCCTTAATATCTGCGCTTGTGCAGTGTAACGGGTAGTAATAGGAAGAGCGTGAACCAGAGGGTTTAAATAGGCAATTCCCGTAGTTGGGTTGTAGGTATGGCAGCTAGTGTAGAACCTTCGGGCGGACTACTTAAATTAGGCACCAAAAGTGCACGTGTGGCTAGTTGTATCCTCATTCATGTAATAAATATTACGTCCTAATAACTCATAATAAAATCCCGGTCATAGTACCCGGCCTCTAAAGTTTAAAAAAAAAAGATCATGATATTAATGCACTGACGTCATGTACAGAATGATCTCGTTAACGATTGTAATGATCGTGACGTGAGTGCACTGAAATTTTGATCGTTAAGAATCTTAACGATTGTGCACGTCAGAGCACGAAAATTATGATTATGATCGTTAAGAATCTTAACGATTGTGCAAGTTAGTGCAGCTGTTAGTGCACGAAAATTATGATCGTTAAAATCTTAACGATTGTGCACGTCTGTGCACGAAAATTATGATCGTTAAGAATCTTAACGATTGTGAACGTTAGTGCACGGAAATTATATGATCATTAAGAAGAATATACTAATTCGATTATACCCCATACCAGACTGGTCAGGTTACTCATAACATACTTCGTATTACGATACCTCACAACTAAATGCACGTATACCAATCATAATAACGACGGTACTATGTGGATAATATGTAGTAGGAAGAAATTTATTTAAAAAACAAGATAAAATGAATAAAAAAAGTGCACAGATAAAAAAACATATTGAAAGTAATTAATGAACCCGAAATGAACCTAAGTGTATAGAATAATGCCAAGAAAAAAAAAATATGACTTCGGGTTTCAAATTTATATTCATTATTCATCAGATTCAACTTACGAAAAATATGTGATGCATATTATAAAAACAATTAAAACGATTATACAGATCAATATTAAAACGATTACATTACGATTATTATAGGATCGATTTACGCCCTAACCTTAACTACGTACAAACTATTGTCACTCGAATGGCAAGTAGGTTTTACTGTAGTTCATGATGGGGGTCATAATAATTCCGATGAAACTAACTTAGCACATACATTAATTATCAGAATAGCAAGTTCTGTAACCGAATTTTTTACAGTAACGAATGATTTTTTTTTAAAAAAATTCCAATGCCTCCGGTACAGGCAGATCCGTTTTTACTTTATTTATAAAAATGAAAATAAAAATGAAATTATATATGAAATTAAAAATAAAAAAAAAATAAAAAATGGGTTGTTTTTGTTTTTTTTTTCTTCGTATAAATTTTTACTTCTTCGTATGAATTATGGATTCGGGATTGTCTTTCGCTTTCCAGACATCTAAATAGAAAAAAAACCATTAGAAAAGAAATGTCTTTTCCAGTATGTGATACCAAAAAAACGGATATAAAATAAAACAAAAGAGGGGATATTAAAGGTAAAATGTCCACCGGGGCTTTCCTCATCCTGACATGGACGGCCGGCTTCGCTCATAAAGAGACATAAAGGGAGGTATTTTTTTCTTTCTTTTTTTTTTTTTTTTATATATATATATGGAGCTAAGCTCACAGCCAGAAAAATGTCCCGAGGTATTGATAACTGATAGAGAAGAACGTTCAACCAACGAAAAGTTGGTTGGCCACGATGCGCTTTCGATTCTCTATCAGATTTCATTACACCGTAGACGGCACTAGAATTATTGCCAGAAAAGTATACACACCTTCGTTGTTTAAACTTTGGTTTGAACGAAAGCAACCAGGTCATGAGAAAGAGCTGCCAAGGGAAAATTCGTTTGATCCATAATTTTCAGGTTAAAATGAAAATTCATATGATTGGTTAAATTTTTTTAACCTACTTGTTTGACATAAAAATTTTGTCATAATCAGATGTTAAACATCGGCTGCGACCTTATCTGTGTCATCTGCCACATTGACTTTTTGATTAAAGCAGAAAGGATTTTCATCAAAAATTTTATATTATAAGATAGCTGCGTGACATTGTCACACAACACCAGAATATGGGGAATGAACTAGAAAATCACGGGATTAATGTTCTTTAAATCAATTGACAATCTTCCGATTGATTGTACGCAAATTACAGAATTATGCATTGTCACGTTTAGAATACTATGTATAAATGACATTTTTGTTCGCGAAATTTTGTTTACATGGATCAGCCCGAAGAAGTAAAAAAACAAAAAAACGCAAGAACATAGAAACGGCAGTCCAAACTTAGAGGTTGGAACCGGTTTTAAATNCATCTGCCACATTGACTTTTTGATTAAAGCAGAAAGGATTTTCATCAAAAATTTTATATTATAAGATAGCTGCGTGACATTGTCACACAACACCAGAATATGGGGAATGAACTAGAAAATCACGGGATTAATGTTCTTTAAATCAATTGACAATCTTCCGATTGATTGTACGCAAATTACAGAATTATGCATTGTCACGTTTAGAATACTATGTATAAATGACATTTTTGTTCGCGAAATTTTGTTTACATGGATCAGCCCGAAGAAGTAAAAAAACAAAAAAACGCAAGAACATAGAAACGGCAGTCCAAACTTAGAGGTTGGAACCGGTTTTAAATATTCGAGATTATCACATCAATTATTATTAATAATTGATGTGATAAACCCGAATTTTGGTGTGATAAAATCGAATTTTAATGAGATAAACTCGAATATTTAAAACCGGTTCCAACCTCTAGTATACACACCTTTTTACTGTTTAATGGTAAAGCGATGTCAGTGGGAAAAATTTTACTAAAAAATTAATTGCGATAAACCGGTTTTTTTAATATATTCTCACGAAAAGTAAGGAATACGTCAGAAAAATTCTCACGATAATTTTGGTAAGAATTAATGGAAAACATAATTTTGGTGGTAGTAGAATTAATTCGTAGCTACTGAACTACGTTTTACACGAATTTTAATGCTGAAATATGAATTGTTATATCCTAACTATGGCTGTTAAGTGGTCCGACTCAGACCGATGGACCGCCGGTCCGTCCTAGGACCGGGTCGGTCCTGTCTTTTTGGGACGGACCGAAAAGACCGTTGGTCCTAATATTGGTTGTTATTAAATCATTGTTATAGATAAATTACCGAATTATAGATAAAATCAACATCTGATGATGATTTTATCTATAATTCAGTAATTTATCTATAACAATGATTTAATAACAACCAATATTAGGACCAACGGTCTTTTCGGTCCGTCCCAAAAAAGACAGGACCGACCCGGTCCTAGGACGGACCGGCGGTCCATCGGTCTGAGTCGGACCATTTAACAGCCCTAGTTAGGATATAACAATTTTTATTTTCATATTTAGCATTAAAATTCGTGTAAAACGTATCCATTAATTCTACTTACCAAAATTATCGTGAGAATTTTTCTGACGTATTCTTTACTTTTCGTGAGAATATATTAAAAAAACCGGTTTATCGCAATTAATTTTTTTAGTAAAAATTTTCCCACTGGAAAATTTTTACATCGCTTTACCATTAAACAGTAAAAAGGCGTGTATACTCTTCTGGCGTGAACTAGTATTATTTAAACATTTTAGTATCACACTGAAAAGTCTTTTTTTTGGTGATTTCTATTTTTTAGATGAGCCGACGCACCACTAAGAACACGTCTGTAAAGTCGCAGATTAATCTGCTGAAAACAAAAAATAAAGAATTAGAGTATGACAACATGAAGCTGAATTATAGACAAGCCCAATTAATTCGAGAGTACAATATTTTAATTGAAGCTCACCAAGTTTTGAAGACCGAGAACCAATCCTTAAAAGAACTTCTGGTGGTTTTTGTCGCAAGTTTTTTCGCAAGTTTTTTATTTGACTTGTGGCTGTGCACAAAGAATTAAAATTAAGTAGTACCTAGGGTGTCCAGAATTCTGCTACTAATGATAGCAAATTATGCTTACTAATGATATAAAATTATGCTTTTAATGCTAATGAATTTTATAAAAAATTTTTTTAAATTAATAAATTTTATAACTTTTATAATGTAAATTTTAAAATAACTATTTACGGATAAAATTATAACGCCTTAATGAATTTTGTTATTACTGTATATTATTCTAATTTTTCAATGCAAAAATCAATAATAATTTTAATTATCGTCATTGATAAAATATTGCGATCGGTGAAAATCGAGAAATAGCACGTGTCAATTAAATAATGCGGAACATCCTCACCTGATTTTGTTTCATCATATGATATTACGACTCTAACACAGCCCAATCAAAAGCAAGATTTTGTTGACACCATGCGGTTAACTATACACTCTGTTATGCAAGCATAACTACGTTCCTGATATGTATTATATGAAATAATGAGGTTTTTAGATTCTTTGTAACATATATATATAATAGCTAAAACTGCAATTTTTGTTAAAAATTTAGTAATACTCTATCTATTATTCAAAAATACCAAAATTATGCTAAAATTTATGCTAGAAAATGTAAATTATGCCGAATTCTGCTGCTAGCATAATAATGCTAGCGAACTCGAATTATGCTAAATTATGATAATAGCATAATCCTGGACACCCTAGTAGTACCCTAGCAATGGCAAAAAAAACCTACTATCACGTGACGACGATCATTTCTGACCTTACTAAACATCGGAACGGAAAGTCTACGGACACGTACAGATCACGTGATATTCCATCTTACGGACACGTACCAAAATAATAATTTTTTGATTTAAAAAGCGATCCGGCAAGGCTTTTATGCTAAGCTAACCTCCTTAATCATTCTAATAAAGCTTATTCTCCTGGTCATTCTGGTTCTAATGGTGGTGATATTATTAAAATTTGCCCAGTAGAACCGGAGATGTGACCTTTTGAAATGGAGCAACATTCTAAGATTATTTAAAAACGTCGCATAAACTTCATGAGGTTATATATCCGATTCTATTGTGCTGAATTTAATAACATTACCATTATTGAAACCGGAAAGACCAGGAGAACAAGTTTTGTTAGGACGACAAAGGTGATTAACCCATTATAGAAGCTCAGTCGACCACTTTAAATTTTAAAAAAGAAAAAAAATAAGAAAAAGATGGCCTGGAAGACTTTCGAACTAAGTAAACTTGTTTATCTTGTTTTTCTAGTTCAAATGGTAGTGATATTATTAAATTAGTTCAATATAACTGGAGATATAGTCTTCTGAAGTTTTTGTAGCGTTTTTATATAATCTTTAGAACATTGCCCAATTTTGAAAGGTCGTATCTTCGGTTCTACTGGATAGATTTTAATAATCTTAAACCTATAGAACAGGAAAGACCAG
>QKWP01002654.1:0-17677 GCA_003550325.1 Gigaspora rosea | reverse complement strand
AAAAAAAAAAAGCTTTCGAATTATAAAAAAAAAGCTTTCGAATTAAAAAAAAAGCTTTCTAATTTAAAAAAAAAATTTTTTGCCACGCACTCTAAATAAAAACAAATATGTATGAAGCAAAGTATCAGTAACGTAATACAAACTCGAATAGGTAAAAAAACCAGGCGAACTAATCGCATAAAAAAAGGCATAATAATCAAAGCGATGGCGTTCTACTCAAGCAATAAAAAAAGAGCAAAAATATGTATTGATACCAATTCCATCTTGTTAATATATGTATTGCGTGCAATTCCAATTAAAATTTCGAATGATCCAAAACCGTATTCATTACAAATTCCACAGAGACCCTCCAAATCATCCCGATATTGTAGTTGTGTGCAATTTTCAAGTTGTCCCATGAAAGAAGTTTTTTCATTCCATCCAGAAAGGTTTGTTGAAACTTTTTCCAAAGTGCAACCATATTATCGTGCAAGTATAGAATAGGTAAGTTTGTTTTCGGGTCTATCTTATAAGAGCTCATCGTAACATTATCTTTATCAGAAAAAAAAAATTCAAATTGTCTCTCTTTGAATTCGGCCATTAGTTTAGTTTTTTTTTTGGAATTTCTAAAGGTGGAGCACCAGCACCGTAAAGATGGGCATGCCTTTTGGCTTTGTATATAGTTTTTAAGGTTACCTGTATTTAATAGTAAAATCGTATCATATTAATAAATTATACAGAATAAACATTTGATGCCTACTTCTAGTTCACTTTGAAGAACCTGATAATTAAAGTCAAGCGCAATGATAGAAAGTATTCGAATTTTTCCTTTAACTCCTCTAGTATTAATATCTAGTGCATGGCGAAAACTATCCCAAAATTGACAATTTATTTTAATATTACATGGAGAATCTTGTATCTGAAGTAATCCCCATTGATGCAAATTATACAGAGTTTGCCGATCTGACCTAGGGTCTGCTGCACATGTCCAAAATTCGACTTCAGATTCTTCTTTTGAGTAGGGCGTAATATTTGTGCATCCACATGCTTGAAACATAGCACGCCAAGCTACTAAATCTTTGTGTTGAAATGCATAATCAGGTGGGTATATACTATACAAAATATGCAGAAACTGAGTTATTGAACTTTGTTGTGTTATCCACTTAGTAAAAAGGGCTTCCCATTCTTCAGTAGGAACGGTAAGTTTTTTACGCTTAATATGCAGGTTAAATATTTGTTGCAAAGTTGACCTGTCTTCCCACTGAAGTGATGTACATGACGTGCATGTCATGCTTTTTTTTCTTTCATTTGCTAATAATGCTTGAACTTTCGAATCCTTAAGTCCAAAAAGTGCAAGATGATCATTATTTTTGCACATTCCATACTTTTTTCAAACGATAGTTGGTGTTTTACCAACATATTGACATATTTGATTTTGGCCTTTAAAAACCTGCAAACTACAGTGATCTTCTAATATCTGTTGTAAAATATGATAGGTTTCTGAATTACGATATATTACTAAAGATGATGCATAGCCTGGTCTAGCAAATAGAAGATCTTCCTGTGAAGAATATCCAATACTTGAAACTACTACGGAAAACCTGTTAATTCGTAAATATAATGGAAAAAATGAAATATCGGCTAGTAATTCTGATACAATTTCATTGTCATAAAACCCATATACTGCTAATCCAGAATATTTTGTTTGATTTTTAAACAACTCTCGATATATAAAGTTAATGGCAGCTGAAGGTGTATCCTCTATATTACTAATTTTTTCTTCTACCGAGCATAAAAATCCTGGTTGTAAGGAGTTAGAAGGCCTATTAACAATAGATAAAGTAAAGTCGTAATTATTTATTCGGGTTATTATATTCATATAAAGACGTAAAGGAAGTGTTCGTATATTATCCTCTGTAATTTTTAAATTTGGAATCCACCAATCACGAGAGTATGGTCCGTAATGAAGATTTGAGCTTATTTGCCCTTTGTTTATGAGTTTTATAGTATATTTTTTATTTCTTGACATTTTTAATTAGAAAAATGTTCACCATTCCAGTAATAAGTAATTTTTAATATCAAATGCCTGCCGTATATTACTATGTATTGTCAATCATTTTTTACCCTTTAATCACGATTTTCCACTTAAAAATTAACAATAAGGCCATATAAATTTATATAATTGGTTTTTCATATCCCGCCCACGTCGGCAAAAGTGGGAGTTGGAAATTTTTTTTTTACAGTAATATAGTCAGCCAATAAAAATTTCCCATTTGATAATTGCCTCATAGGATGTCATTTATATAATTGGCTAATTTATAAATAGTGTTCCAAAATCGTTAGTTGGAAAACTGAATAGTTGACAACTTTCTAACTAACCGATTTAAAAAATTTTTAAACAACTAATCGAAACTAGTAAATGATTGGTTTGCCATTGAACGATTGGTTGTCTAATGGGTAAGGGCGAATTCGAAAGTAATTTTTTAGGAAAATAGCCTTTTTAATCTACCTTTAGCTAATAATTAAACATGTAGATATTGCAATATCTCTATACACTTAATTATGGCTTCAAGTAAGTTTGAAAGACTCTTTTTGTAAAAACTCACCTTGTAATAATTTTAACAACAAATAATTCACAATTATTAATTTTGGGATTAAACCAAATTGGTCGATATGGATAGAAATCACTGAAATAGTAAGTTCTGTATAGAATTTTTTTACAGTAACTAACAATAGAAATCACAGTAATTTAAATGTAAACTATCTTGTTTTTAACTACATACTGTACTCATCAGAATAGATAGATTAGTATAGCAAAAAAAAGACCAGATTACGCGATCAATGATCACTTCTGGTCTCTTTGATATAGCCAATTAATATTAATATCATTAATTCTTAATAAATAAATTAGGATTAATTCTATTAATATTGAATTAATTTCATGCAACATATGTTTATCGGGCTATATCAAAGAGGCCAGAAGTGATCATTGATCGTGTTATCTGGTCATTTTTTTTGCCATGACTATGTAACCCATTTCACCGGAATAGCGAGTAAGTTCTGTAACAGTATTTTTCATGGTAATACTCATGATAGAAATTATGATAATGCTAATGTAACTTGACCACATATTGTAGTTATCAAAATAGCAGGTAGGTTCTGTAAGTGTTCTGTAACAAGGTTTTTTCAATAGCTTGCAATAGAAATTATGTTAATTCCAATGCTAACTTACCTTAACCACATATTGTGGCTACTCAAATAGCAAGCTCTACAAAATTATTTATAGTAACTCATGTTAGAAACCATACAATTCCAATTCCAATGCAAACAAGTCCAAACTTAAGTACACATTATGGTCCTGGAATAGCAAATAAGCTCTGCAACAGATTTTACAGTATAATAATGCCCATTGGAAATATAATAATTCCAATGTGAACTATCTCATTTTAACCACACATTGTGACCATCAAAATAGAAGTAAGTACTGTGATAGAATTGTTTTAGTTCATGATAGAAATTAAGACAATTCCAATGTAAACTAACTTACTCTAAATATAAATTATAGTCAATAGAATAGCGAGTAAGTTCTGCAACAAAATTATTTGTCAATTCCAATACAACGTAACTCATCTTAACCATATATTGTGTTATATGTTCTGTAGCAAAATTATTGCATAATTTTTCAACACTGTTTTTAGTTGAATTTAAAATTTTTGACTCTAGTTAAAATCTTGGTTCTTATTTATACACTGTACAATTTTTATCTGATGCTAACTTAATAAAATAATGGGATATTTTAATTTGAATAAATTTTTCTTCGATGATGCTCTAAGAATCAATTGGAAGATTAAAAATTTAACTAGGTGTATTGGCTTCAAGCATGTGATCTTGTTTGTATAAAAAATTTTATATGAAATTAAAATTTTAAATTTTAAATTTGGTGCAACACAAACTCAAACTATCGGTTATTATTGTTACTTTTAAATTGCCCAAAATATTATATGAACATATTTCTTTGCCGATACACAACTTAGCAACTTATCAACCAACCAACTAACCAACTAGCCAACTAACCAACTAATCAATTAATCAATTAGCCTGGTCATGTGACACCCTTAACCAGTTAGTTGCAACTAACTAATCGATAAAATTTTGATCAACTTGGAACACTAATCGGGTATTTGAAAAAAAAAAAGCTGTGCGCGCGGTAATTGATATTTGGCCGAAGCCAAGAGTAAACATCGGACTGATCCGTGTCGATCTATATAGCTGATTGGCTAACAGGTGCGTCACGTGAGCGGAATCCATGACATTTGCGTCTCCATAGAAAGTCCTCGCTACGCTTCGGACAATAACGATAATGAAAAAATTTACACTGATAAATTTACAATACTGGTGATCGCATATCTTGCACATTTCCATCTGATCCGCATAATCTGTTTAAAAAATTTATCGCATAATTCGCATAATTCGGATTGTAAAAGCAGGCAGAATTTGGGGTCTGTCGCAGCAGAAAATGGGGATCCCTAGTCAGGTTGCACCGAACACGTGATAAAGATCTAATCGCGCTACATCTAAAAATTATATCGATATAAATTTATCGTTCAACTAACGCGATATTTAAATCGATTAAGTCGAATCGCTGTATATTAAATACATACATCCCAAATTCTCCAGTATTCATGCACTATTTCCTATACATACTATGGTAAATTAAACAGTAAACTAGCCGTTGATGATTTCCTCCTTAAATTAGATGGAACCCCAAATAAATCAAATCTTGGTGCAAATGCAATTCTTGGTGTATCTCTTGCTGTCGCTAAGGCTGGTGCCGCTGAAAAGGTATAATTATTATGAAATATTATATATCTTCATTATTTTTTTATTCATTTTTTTTACAATAATGTTATTGTATAGTGCATTCCACTTTATGCACACATAGCTGATCTTGCTGGAAGTAAAAAACCTTATGTTCTTCCCGTACCTGCTTTTAATGTGATCAATGGCGGTTCTCACGCTGGTAATTAACTTGCTATGCAAGAATTATGATTCTTCTAACTGGTGCATGTTCTTTTACTGAAGCTATGAAGATTGGTTCTGAAGTTTATCATTCTTTGAAATCTGTTATCAAATCAAAGTATGGTCAAGACGTTACTAATGTTGGTGATGAAGGTGGTTTTGCTCCAAACATACAAGATAACAAGGAAGGCCTTGAATTGCTCAAAGAAGCCATTAAAAAAGCTGGTTATACCGATAAAGTAAAGATTGCTATGGATGTGGCAGCTTCTGAATTTTATAAAGATTGTCATACGATTTAGATTTTAAAAATCCAAATTCTGATAAATCTAAATGGTTATCTGGTGAAAAACTTGCTATTTGTATAAAGAATTCATTCAAGAATATCCCATTGAAGACCATTTGACCATGATGTTTGGTCTGCTTGGAGTTATCTTAATCTTGCAATATTCAAATTGTTGGTGATTATTTGACTGTCACTAATCCTATTAGAATTACTACTGCTATAGAAAAAGAGGCTTGTAATGCCCTTCTGTTAAAGGTCAATCAAATTGGTACTGTTAGTGAGTCTATTAAGGCGTAAGTATTATTATCTTTATTTTAATTTGATTATTCACTATTTATCCCTTTATATTAAGTAATTTTTTTTTATATATACCGGTAATAATAAGTGCCAAATTATCTCAAGAGAGTGTATGGGGTGTAATGGTTTCTCACCGATCTGGAGAACTGAAGATACTTTTGCTGATCTTGTGGTTGGTTTACGTCCGGGCAGATTAAAACTGGTGCACCATGCCGCTCTGAAAGATTGGCTAATATAATCAATTATTGCACGGGTCTTATGTGACAACTCGTGCTTTTTTCATTAACTTATTGGCACGGGATTGTTACGTCAGACACCGTGCAATAAAATAGTTATTATATGGGCGTTGAATAACCCGTTTACACACACGGGTTCATATTTAAATCCCGTGCCTTCGGCACGGAATATGAACCCGTGTGTACTGGGTTATTCACTACAACCCATACAATAACTATAAATTATTACGTATTGAAGAATAATTAGGTTCTGATGCTATTTATGCGGGTGAAAATTTTAGACATGCTCATAACTTGTAACTTTGTTAATAGGATTTTTGGTTATATTAATTCTTGAATTTGTGAAGAATATTTCTTTTTTAGTTATTTATAAAAAAAAATAAAACCATTAATTGTCATTTTAATTTATTTGAAAAAATAATATTTATATAAATATATAAAATTTAATAGTTTCGTATACTTAAAATCGTGTAACATACAGTATAAATATAAATTATAAGACAAAAAACAATTAACCCAGTATAAAATTTAGGGTAAAGTTAGCTTTAGAGTTGGACAATTTCTATTTGTTCATTAATGTATAAAAAGTAATTCTTGCTTATGAAATTACTTTTGAGAGTTTAACGAAAAATATATGCAAACTTTTATTATTAAAATATCTTCTACTGTAACCCTAACCCTTTAAACTAGTTTAATTTTTTTTTCTTTAAATTTTATATTACATTGATTTACTCGTGTTTTATATGCTAGTATCAATCAAGAGTTTTCAATATTTTTTGTTAGTATTCTCAAAGCTAGCTTATACAATAATCAGAATTTGAGATATCAATATACTCGTATACTGTATATACACATAGTAGTATATTAATAGAAAATTTTTTGTGTAAATAAACTTTAATACTGTAATAGTAAATCGGCTTTATACTATAGTAAATGTTTTAATTTGGCTGTAAAACTCTGATAATCTGTTTTTAATTTTGTATTTTTATGTGTTCACGGAAGATAGACGTGAGTTTAGGCATTTCATCATACCATGAAGGACTTTAGAGTTTCCACCACTCAGGTATTTCATTATATTTTTATTGTTTTAAAGAAAAAATTCTTTTGATTGTAAATTAACGAATAACTTTATTCATAATTTTATTAATAAAAAGGAATTTTTACAAGAATTACCCGTATGAAAATTACAGTATTTATACATAGTAAATATATAACAAAATTTTGTACCAAATTTACACGAGAAATTAATTTCTATAACTAATAAAATTATTTTATTTAATTTAAATTATAATTACAACGGAAGTTTTTTAAAAAATTAATATCTCAATAATAAATTAAAATCAGCTATAAATATTACAGACATGAGCGAAATAATGTCATATGAAGTATGGGGACTCATCCATAATAAAGTTTCACATCTCTTCCCGATATTGGAGGTTTTCTGTAGTTCGAAATTCGGATAATCTATTATTTTAAACTATTAAAAAAATAAAGTTAGTAAAATACAAAATAAAGTATTAAAATAGCTAATACTATGTTGCTTATTACGAGAAGTCTTTGGTTCCGACTTGTCACTTCCAAAAAAGCCAGTACAAACTAATACTTGCCAAAGGACCAGTTAACTGGGTCAACTCACTTGCCAAAGAGCCAATGACTCTTATCAAGCCAGCACGAAGCTGCTAGTTGCGCAACTAGACACCCTTATCAAGCCATATAAGTTAATAGCCTACTGACTTCCTCTGCAAGCCAGTACTGGCAAACGAAAGTTCCTCCCATATTGTAATAAGCCAAGATTGCTACTATATCAGGATCAGGAAAGCTCATAACTAAATTCTCTTACGAACCCAGTGAAAATTCCATGTAACCGATTTCTCATACAAAACCATTAGACCCGATATAGTAGACAACCTTCCATTCCCGAAATGTTCATGAACATAATACTAACCTTCGTTGCCGTCAACAAATGTTCTTCATTATCGTTTTGAAGTTGAAAACTAAAATATTATTTGTTTAATAAAGAAAAAAAAAAAAGTGTTGCGTTATGAAGTCGAAAAGTAGTCGAAAACTAATTTAAGAAAAAAAAAAAAGTGTAGTGAATTTTTGAACATGAAGGTTTGTTTATAAAAATTTAACATCATCAAAACAAACAACTGACCAATCAGCATTGAGTGATTGTGAGATTTGCGTTTGAAGCAATTTATTTTTTAATACTCATAATCAATAACGCGTAATGTATTATATTAATAAGAGCGTGAGTTCAATTTTATTTAAAAATGAGTTTTCAAAATAAAATCAGTAACTGATTATAGCAATCAACACTTTCTTATTCACAATTTTTAAATCGGTTATTCCTTGAGCCAAATCGACTTGCTTTTCCGGTATTGGACTGTAATAGGATTTCTACCTGTAACCTCTGAACCTGTCGGGTCAATCAACCGGGTACCCGAAATTTAAACCGGATACCCGATTAAAACGGGTTATCCGATTATCACAAAAAATTTGGTAAATACTAAAATACGCTTAGACGGATTATCGCTATGAAATTTCAGCATGAACATATCCTGCGTTATGAATTTTAATATCATAAAGCATTTTTGGTTTAGTCTTTCAGGTAAGGTTTCAAAATTTTGTTCATAGTTGCACGTAACGGCACATAAAAACCAATTATTTACTCGAGTAAAGCATTGTTTGCGATAGATTACAGTTGTTTTCATAAATTCTGGGGTAGCTGAAAACCGAATTAATGAGAACTTACCTATTCATTCATCGGCAATTTTTCAAGTGTTATGAAAACAGCTGTAAGATTCTAATTTCGGATCACCCGATTAGTAAAAGGTTTCGGGTCAATCGATTTGCTAAAAGTCTGAGCCGGTTGACAAAAATTTTGAGTCGCGTGATTGGGTACACGGTTACCCGGATGGTACATCAGAGACACGGAAAAATTATTTTTATTAGTCGCAAAAATTTAAAATATTTGGACAATTTTTAGTCAACATTATTTTTATAATCTAGGTCAAATTATCATAGCTGATATTAATTGCCGGGTAACTTATTTATACTTTAAAGTACACATGTAGTTTTTGAAAATGTAACAAAAACATCACATGGTGGCTTTATACGAATTTTAATATTCACTGTTAAGAGACAATCCAAAATAATCTACTACCCAAAATATTTATTACAAGTTATATTGACTATGTAGGTTCTTAAACAAGAAAAGAAAATTGAAGCATTATGTATAAAGTTTAAACTTGAAGACCTAATGTATACTATTTAACATGTTATTATGATAACAATGCTTATACTTATACATCCATATAATATATATGATGTATAAAATTAAGCAATATTATTGCTTAATGTTATAGGACTACATAGTAAGCGTAACTGGTTAAGTAGTAAAGTAGTGAATTAAAGATGTGTATAATAAAGGTCGCAATGGCTGAAAATAAATAGAATAACTTTTTCATAGATACTGTAGTAAAAATTAACATTTGCTAATATTAAATTTTGATGAACATTTTTAATTTTCTAACCAATAAAAATCGTTAACTTTATGAAAACTGGTCGAAAATTTGGATTTACATGGAAAATACCTAGATATTTGGATTTACTTGGATCCAAATTTGACTTACATCTAAAAGATTTGGCAAATCAATGATATTTACAAACATGATCTTAGAGCACTGGTTTTTACCTTTTGTAAGCTCTCGTCTGCATATATAATAAATTATGATCCATAAAAAGGTTCATATTTAAATCTAGAAATCTAGAGAATTACGTTGGTAATTCATTAAATAAGTTTTCTTGTATGTTAAAAACTGGGATAATCGAAATGAACAGATCATTTGTTACTATTCAGAGATTTTAAAGTTTATTAGCTTCAATTCGAACCAGCCAATTTATACTTTATTAGAACTCTAACGTTACCAATCTAAAGATTTCACCAAAAAATTTCGCTGCAAATTAAGGACAGGTTTCGCTATTATATTAAGTTAAAAAGGACTTTATTAATGCAAAAAAAAGTCCCAGAAAAAGCCTTTTTATTAGTGCACTGAATGGTGTCTTCTGCTATACCTGATCTTGAAATTCGATTGATTATTAAAATACCTTAAGGTGGCAACGCTAGAGCAGCTGAAAAACTCCCAGAGCATGGGCAGGCGCAAAGGTTGTTCAATTCTGCAATTAACGCAAATTCTCACATGACTTATTATTTGGTTTAAAGTGCCATGTCTTGCGGAATCTTGTAATTTTGATACAGAATCAGAGAATGTCATAAGCTCCGAGTGTGGTTAAATTAAAACTGCAAGTATTCGCCACATGTTACATTTAATATAAATTTATATGACGACTTATACAGTTTAATTTATTTATTAGATTATATTCGGTTATTCTTACTTCAATAGGATATATTGGATTTTACTAGTAACTAGCTATTATTTTTTTCTAGTATCCACGGGACAGATGCATATAAAGTATAAACTAATTCTTTATACTTATGGATAATTTTGGACTTAGTTAGTTAGTTAGTTATTAGCGCTTAAAATAAATCGTTAGCGTTTTGTGGTACTCTCAATTACTTTTTTAGTGGTTTTATCGATTACTTTTGGTAATTGATTTTTTCGTTTTTGCTTTTATAGGTAATTTTGGGTTTCACTAGTTTCAACCGATCGTAAAAGTTATTCTCTAGCGCTAGCGATAGCGATAGCGATATCGATATCGCAATCGATAAAAGCATCGATGCGATGCGATGCGCTAGCACTAGCGCTCAAATTTTTTCGCTATCGAACAACAGGCTACTGACAAAATGAATGGTGACTAAAAAAGGAGCATCGCCTCAAATTAGTTAGCATACTGCGTAATTACTTCATATTCAAAAAATCGATAAACAATACTCCATGCAAATAGTGCTTTATCTGATTTTTTCATTATTCTAAAGCACTTTAAATACGTCTTGACTTTATTAGTAAATCCCTTTACTATTATTATTTCTTACTCTCCGCCCTATTCCTATATATATAATTACTCCATTCATGTACAAAAAAGCAATAATTAAATTTAAATAATGATTTACATAGACAGTGCTTAATCGACTCTTATTACTACACAAAATCGAATTGAAACCGCTCATTTCACTATTCTTACTAATTAAAAGATTCTTATAACATATCAGTAAAACTTACATTATTAAAACGACTACATAAATAAATCCTTATTTAGACTAATAGTTCGCTATTCATGCTCGAATATAAATTTATGGACTTTTAATAACCTCAATGAAAAAGCAAAAAAAAAGTTTTTTAAATTTTAATTTTCCTACTATAACCGTCAATGCTGATCAAATATAATAAAACTAATAATAAATCATACAACGCCTTTTTAGCGCCCCTTTACCCGACTAAATTTAATTGATCTAACTTAATAGAACAGAGTCTAGAAAGACATACATGATTTTGTAAATCATTCCTATCTGCGAAAACGATTACTAAAATTCAAAACAAAGAAAACAATCTAATTTATTTATTACTCTAATAATTAATTCTTTACGTTTCAACTACCGATAATAATCAATGCCTGATTAATAAAATTAACAGTAATAATATATTACATAAAAAAATAAATAATTATTAAATAAAAATTACCTTTACTACAACATTTTAAATTTATACGTATAGATACGTATATAAATATATGTGATTATTGTATATATATATATAAAAACATGTATGTATACGTAATCGAACATATATAAAATGCTCGTCTTTCTGTTCCTTAAAATTCTCTTCACCGTCTTCATATCAAAAATTGCAAATCTATAAAAAATAAAAAGTTAACTTAATAAAAAATATATAACAATAAAAAACATGACTTCGACTTTTTGTGCTATATCGTTCATTAAAAACGTTTCGGGATCTTCCAAATGTTGCAATGGTACCGCTGTCTACCGAACTTCTATTAATGATTACGTTGAGTTTAAATATAAAGCGTTTAGGTTTGGCGACACTACTTTAGTAGAAGAGATCACACAATCTAGTATATCACTAATTGTTGGTCGATTTGCTTTTGTTAAAAGCGAACTACATGTAAAAATATAAATTTCTAACTCATTACTTAATATAAATTCACACTAATCTAAATCATAATTAAATCGTTCATTGACTAACCTCTAAAAAAAAAAATTTACCATCGCATGACTTACACTAACTATAATTCACCATTAACCTAAGGTTATGGTGGAACAACACACTCCATTGAACATTCAAACAATGGGTGACTTCTCTACAATTCACGATCTTCCTGTATCACCTGTTTATGGCATCTTTACAGCTCATGTCCAAGACGAGAGTACCGTAGAAGGCAATACTGCCGCTTTTCGCCTAAAGAGAGACGCCTATGATGGCGTAACATCTTTGCAAGTCACATGTCCATCTTATGCAGATACGACCCTAAGGGTCGACATAAGAATGTTTCTGACACAACCAAACGTAAACCCATTTTTTCAATAGCAGGGGAACTTATTACCTTGAAAAAATCAATGTGCATCGACTGTGATGTAATTGAGTGGAGTTACCCTAATCAAGTCACCTCAAAATTAGATGATAAAAATAAAACAACGAATGACAAAAAGCGCAGATACGATGCACTAGAAAAATTAGCAGAAAAATTTAACAAATCACCCAACAAAACTTCTACCCAAAAGGATAGCACCGAAACAGAAAAAGAAACTCTCCAGGAACAAGATCGAGCAAAAAGATTAAGAACCGCTATGAACGAAGTTAGAGGTAAGAAAAAAAAAATCAACTTAAAAAAAAAAACATCAACTCAAAGTAAATATCAAGTTTCATATATCCTTTGGTTTCACTCTAAAACACAAAGATCATCTATAAGTTACTTGCGTATAATAATAAATTAAAAAACAAATATGTGCATATATATGTATATAGAAAATTAAATCTTATTTTTTTTTCCTTTCTTTTTTCACCCACCCCATAAAAAAAACCCTGAAAAGCTGACTTAAATCCTAATAACGAACATTCAGATAAACCGAATAACCCTAACGAGCATAATCGAACAGGTGAACCCTCTAACGATCAATCCTCACAGCGATTCGAAAATTTGACTGGAAACCCTCACTCAGATGAAGAAGCTGAAAGCATTCAAGATGCAGAGATGCACAACAACATGGACTCTCCCTAAAAAATAAAATAGAAAAAACACAAAAAAAAAACTGATAACAAAAGAAATATATATATATATACATATCTATAAAATAACAATTAAATATATACTTAATTAAAATAAAATACATATGTGTATATATCACATACGCATATTATATATTACTCATTACCGATTATACATATGTCATATTATTCGAATATATCATTCATCGTTTTCCTTAATAATTAGAACGTATTATCTAAACAAATTAAAATTTAATTTTCCCACGTATCTAATTTTTGACAACGAGCAGAGCGACCGTTCCCTCTATATTCCCATAAGTAATAATATTGGTTCTTTAAATTTTCAATTAGTTGTGGTATTATTTTAGCAAAAATAGCAGAACAAAAAAACAGTTGCTGGAAAAATAACTTAATTTTTTTGAAAAACCTGCTAGCAAAGTTATTTTGGCGATAGTAAATAAACCCAAAAAATTAAATTACAAATTAATAATACTAACCCCAAGATACCTAATAAACGAATTCTTGGATGGAACTTAAAATCATCAAATACTGACCCTGAACAAAGAGCTATGACCCAATTCAGATGACCCGTACGGGTCATCCATAAGGTCACCCAACCCGACGGGTCACAGGTCGAAAATTCTCTGACCCGGGTCAAACGGATCAGAATACGAATAAGTAAAAAAACTGAATAGCAGCATAGTTAAAACATAATCTGGTATTCATTGATATAGAAAATAAACAAACCCAAATTATGTGCAAAGTCAGGAAATTTTTCGGTACAAATCGGAAAAATCCTATTTAAATATCTAGAGCACAGGCTGCTCTCTACACTAATAGCTCTATTTAAAGTTGTTACATTAAAACTTTTAAGAGTTAAACTATAATTTTCCGTATGACCCATACATGACCTGGGTTATGACCCAGTCAACTGGTCATAACCCGAGTCAATATTTTCTGACCCGGGTCAAATCTCTAGATAAAATTCTTTATAAAAAACTAACAATTTAATAAAATCAAATATAAACTTTGAAAAAAAATAATAACCTACAAAAAAAAATATTAATAGACATATCACCCATTCTTCTAATAAAAAAATAAATAAAAAAATAAATCATGAGAAGAACTTTAAATTATAATATACAACGCTATTCAATTCATGATTATGTATCTACTATTTCAGATAACTCACCTGAAAATGACTCAAATACTGAAAATAATAATACATATCAACCCTACATTTACCGAAATGTAATAAACCAACTAGAAATTAATAACACTACAACACCCATTCATACCACCCAATTAAATAACCATCAATTACAATTTCCTCCCTGGAGACCATCACCTTCATTAAAAAAACTTCTTCATAAATTCGAATCAAAAATCCTACAGGATCATCCTCACATCCCCTGTTGTTACTGTTCAATTTTGATGTTTCAATCAGGAGCTCAGTGGGTTACATACAACCCAGATGAGGATTATACCTTACCTATAGCATTCCCTAATACATCTATTAATCTCCATCACTTCACTAACAAACCAACAAAAATAGCTATTTGTAAAAGCTGTAAAAACCCTAAAACCAGAAAATTTTCTCCTATATTATCTGATATACCTCAAGAAATAAACCAATTGCCTATGAAATATAGAAAACATCTATCACCAATTCATATGACATGTTCACTAGGCCACACACCAGGTTCGAATCCTTATACAATATATTGATTCCTACAAGGTGACTTCTTATTAAGCAAAAATACACACGCACTCGAATTATACTCCGGAATAATAGGTGCCTTTTTAAATCTAAATGAACCAATAAGTTGGTACCATGAGGCTCTTCCTTTAGCTTGCGATTGGCTAAAAAGAAATAACACAATATTTCATCAATACAAAAATCTTCCTATTATTACACCACCAAATCCTACAAATTCCTTACCAATTCCTCTTCCTTCTGCAAGACAATCTGTAGAAAACTCAAATCCTATTCTTACACGAACTGAATCTTCTATACCTGATATAGTAGTCCCCAATAACGACTTCCCTGCAGAAACACATAACGAAGATTACAGATATAAAAGACTTATAGCTGGATATTAAAACTTGATAACCTAATATTACCTATACCTTATAATGACCCAGACCTAGAAGCTATGATTTTTTCTGACCTATTTCCAACTGGAAAAGGTCATTATGCTAGTCTAAACAACCAACTTAATTTACAACCAACAACCGAAAGTTATGGGAAATATCTAAAGCTTAAAATGCTTTGCCCAGACCCAAGATTCAGATTACATTGGCATTGGCCACACTGGTCATATCTGAATCTTGAAAAAAAACGTAGCTTTTAATACAATTGCAGACTTTTCAACCAAAAAAATATATTACGAGAAAACCATTCAACAAGAGCAAAATTTATAGGTACTTACTAACTTTCATTAAATATAAATTCTTATACTATTCATTTGCAAAAAAAAAAAAAACTAAAAAGTCATAAAGTTATCAATAACCCATACCAAAATTCTAATAAACAATCTAAATTACAGGAAAAAGTATATATACCAATCAACTTATAATCGAAGAATCAAAAACAATAGCTATATGATCAAGTTTAAGAACTGCTGCTCCTTTTTTCAAAATAAAAGAACTTCAAGTAAATACAATGCTTCGTACTTATGGTTTACCACAAATATTCTATACCATAACAATAGCAGAAGATAAGTGGATTCATCTCAAAAATATTCTACTATCAACTGATAATAAAGATTCACTACCTACCAACCGTCCACTACATGTATACCTATTCTATAAACACAAGCTTACTAATATACGAAATAAGTTATGGAAAAACGAAAAACTAACACAGTGGGACAAATTCGAAAATTATTTGGAACGAGATGAATTCCAAAATAGAGGAACTATACATACTCATGGTTTCGCCTATACAAGTATAAAAATTCCTGAACTGATCAAAAAAAATACTATAAGAGCTGATTTACCAGATCAGTATCAAGAACCAGAATTATACCAATTAGTTACCACATATCAAATTCATAGGTTAGTTAAAATTTCTTAACTTTTCAATTTTCAAGCAATAAACTTAAAATCATTCAAACAAAATCATAATTTATAAATAAACTAAATCTACAAAATAATCAAAAATAATAAATAATAATAATAATCAAATCATAACTAAACTATTAACAAATTAATAATCAAAAATACAATTTAATAACTTCAATACAAATACCACCCTAACAAATGTAGTGGACCCAACCCTGATGAATCTCCATGCAAAAAAGGATTTTCCCAACTTTTATCAAATATCACATACAGAGACAATCGATCCCTTAGATATATTTATAGAAGAATAAAAGAAGAAGATCGATGGATTGTACCATATCATCCTGAAACTTTACTAATTTGGCAAGGACACATCAACTTCTAGTATGTTACTACTACAGGATTTGCTAAATATGTAACAAAATATGTAACAAAACCTGAACTATCAGAAATATTTGATATCGAAGGTCAGGATAGCTACCGAACCCATATACAAGCAAGACAACTTGGGACAATAGAATTAATAATATTGCTCCTTCAATATCAAGTAACAAAATCAACTGTTTCTGTTCAATATCTACCCTCTGTACCATCAAACATGCATATAAGAGCAATAAAACCAATCTATTTTCAATTAAGAGCACATGAAAATAATAATGATGATGATAAAAAACCTTACTGGGACGATACCATCGATAAATATTTCACCCAACCTACAACTACTAAATTTCAAAATATGACATACCCTGAATATTTCCAAAATTACAACTTAAAACTTACAACACCACCTCAAACCACAAGACAACCATGGACAAGAAATCAAAAAGGTCATTATGTTACCAAAAGAAAAAACCCTTGCTTTTTAGATTCGTTACCTACAAAGTCAAAGATGGTAAATAAAATATATTATATACTCTAACCAAAACAAATATTCCAAATACAATTCATAAATAAATAAATAATTAATTAATTAATTAACTAAAAAAAAATAATAAACTATTAACTCTAATATTAGGTGAACCATTCTTTTTCCAACATCTAATAATGAAAATTCTATGCTACTCCATAGAAGAACTTTTAGGAAACTAAACAAGCTACTTAGAAAAGTTCAAATTCCTATTCCCAGAACAATACGAACTAGAAATTGGCAGACTAAACAACACTTCTGTCTCCCAATAACTCCGAACCTCAAACGCTTACAAAGAAATAATAAACCAAATACTAACAAATTTAGACAATCATCAGCGAATTATATATATGTAATCTTACGTAAGATATTATGGCCCGTAATATTACAAAAATCTTACTATTGATACAGTATATTACGTAATATATTACGTTATATTATGGTAATATTACGGTTATTATTTCGAAATATTTCGAAATATATTGCAAAATATTGCGAAATAGACCAAATAAAAAAATGCAAATTACCACCCCTACAGGGGTCGTGTACTCATGCAGATCAATAAACTAATGCGCGCAGGAGGTAATATTTTGATATTTTCGCATTGGTTCGCAATATTTTGCAAATTTTCGAAATTTTCAAAATTTTTTAAAAAATAAATAAACGATATACATATTCACATAATCATGCTTTTTTACAGGGTTTC
>QKWP01002653.1:37576-55736 GCA_003550325.1 Gigaspora rosea | reverse complement strand
GCAGTCAATATATATACTACTAATCTAGCTATTTTATTGGCTGACCAAATAATCTTGGTCATACGGTCATATAACCCTTATGATGACTATATTACCTATGACTGGTTATATAGATCATATAGGTCATAATAGGTCATAGTCCAACACTGCCTGAGGTAGATATTTTTTTAGGTTTTTCATTTTTGTTTCTTGTTTTGCTTCGTTAGCGATCATCAAAATTCTATAATTTGATTGGCTGTGGTCACGTGAATTTGCGACGACCCCAAGGGGGCACGAGAAAATTTTTAGGCATGCCCCTAGGGGCATGCCCATACCGGAGGCATGCCTTTTAGTTTAAAGGCATGCCCAAGGGGGGGCATGCCCACAGACTCTGTGCCCCCCACCCTAGTCATGCTGGTTGAAAACACAATAACAAATTAGTAAGTTAGTGGTGTCCAAAAAATTTTGCAGGCACGTGACTTTTTTGTGGAATTTTTTAGGATCAGGTGTAACGTAAAAATCGCGCTTTTTATGATTTTTCATAAAAAATCACTAATAACTCTAAAGTTTGTCTATGAAATCATCTACTGCGCATTAACAAAAAAAATTCCTTGCAAAATTTTGGTATCAGTAGCACTCTAACTAAGCGTCTAACCCAAACACTAACCACTTGATTTATTACTTTATTCTTTCGCTTTATTCGATTGTTTTGATTGTTTTGATTGGTTTGTGGCACAAAAAAGTCACATGTAGGGTATAGGGCATGAGGGCACGGGGCATGCCCTAAAGTCCCTAAAGTCAAAAGGCATGCCCCTACTTAACCCTAACCTAACCCTAACCCTAAGCTCTAATATTTATCTATGGCAGGTAAGTAAAAAGTCCCTTTTTATCATTTTTAAGCACATCTGTAATGTATATTACCTATCCGACTGTACCTTTTAGGGCCAGCGTTGCTAATGTCACTATTTGGATTTTTGAACTATAGTTATTTACCGGTTCAAGTCAATTCATAAGATTAGTTAAATAACTTCAATGTCCAATGATACGCATAGTATATGCATAGTTCTATAAATATAATCTCATCTTATTGGTTTATAATCACATTTTAGATATCAGCCCGTTCAATTGTATTGACTCAGTTAATTGGTTAAATAACCGATTCATTAGCTCAAATAGTTAATTAACATTGTCTCAGTTAAATTAACAGCACTGTTTAGGGCCATTCTAAATTGTCATGTAGTAATTTGAATAAAAAAACATAACATTAATTCGTAGTAACTTTGAATTAAGTATAAATATTCTGATCATTATGAGTTAAAGTGAATATATAAAAAACAATTTAATATTTATTTATTCCTTCTTCTTTTACATCTTATGTATTTATAAATTATAGTATTTATATGATATTCGCTATTGATTTTTAAGGATTAAATGCTTTTTATTTTTTATACTTTTATTTGTTTTTAATTAATTCAATATCAAAAATGCAACCTTTGAATTTTTAATTAGTACCATAGAATTTTTTAAATTGGGTATCATATTAATGTAAGACTAGTGTATTGTATATAAAATTTGCACAAAAATATTTATTAGAACGTTGAAGACAGCTTTGGGTAATATCATAAGTTCTACGTAGAATTTTTTTATTTTTTTGTGGTTATAAAGGCACGGTATGATCGTACAGTTAATTGATATTAGTAGTATAATCTGTCACAGATACAAACGTGCTATTTTTAATATCTACTACATAATGTACAAACCAGTGTAATCGTTAAAACAATAGTCAAAAAATACAGTATATCAATGATTAAAAAAAAAGACCTGTATAGAAACTTTTCACCCACCCGGTATAATAATTTACCAACCGATTTTTTAATTTTCTTATTTGAAAGAGTATCTAAAGCGAAGCAATAAAATTTAGGATTAGAATGAGAGTAATTTAGAAGAAAATTATAGATAAAATTGCTCTCCTGGCATTTTTTATTAGTGCCCAAAGATTAAATTCAGGCTAATAATCTACACTTTGCCCGCCTTATATTTTTAACTACAATGAACTATATTCACATGTTCATATAAGAACTACTTGACTAAAATAAAATTAGCAGATTTCTAGATTCATTATTCGTGGTTAAAAACACTAACTATATAAAAATTACATTGTATATTGGTTATTCACAGTCTAATCTATTTAATTTGAAGCTTGCTTGACGTACTATCTGCTATTACTTTACATGATATAAGACTTATGATCGGTCAGATGTCACATGATTACAAAGGGCATGCCTCATGGACATGCCTTCGACCCAGAGCATGCCCCTAAGGGCATGCCCAATTTTTAAAGCGTGCCCCAAACCCTAGTCACATGCCTGCAAAATTTTTTGGACACTACTAAAAAATGCCAATCGATTAAAAATCGATTGTACCAACTAATCGATTAATCGATTAATTGGTATAATCGATTATTCTATTAATCGATTATCCGGTGCCAGCTAAAAATAGGAACCACCGGTAATTGATCTAAAAACTAGACTAATGCGTAGCATTGTGTGTCCGGAACACATGACGATCATATAACACAAACGCGTAAGCATGCATATTTTATTGTACTAAATTACAAATTCGAACACGCGCGCGGACGGACAAAAAATTTCCAACCATAATGTTTATGTGGATGCATCAAAAAGGTAACTATTTTGGGACAAAATGCATCAAAAACGTAATTTTTATATCACCTTGCATAAACACTAAAAGTCTGTCGCTACGCTCCGGACAATAAATGCGGGTTGCTCCGGACAGTAGACTAGTTGTCGTGATCAGTATTAGTTGTTAGTAAAATTACACAGTAAATAAATGGTAAAAAGAATATAGATATAGATATTAAAAGTTAAATAATAAAAACGAAGGTAAATTTACTCTATTATTGCAAGAAAGCTAAATTAATTGTGAAAACTACGTCTGATAAGGTAGCTTTTATATATGCCGTGCTTCTTCTCCATGCATCGGATTTCTACCACTAGATTGTTATTATATTTCTTATTGTTATTCCCTTAAATTTCTGCCTTTTTTTAGTGATACTATCAATCGAATCTTTTGAAGTTTTTTATGATCACTCCATTTTTGCTAGTAGTAGAATTAGGACGCCCCGTTTCGAAGTAACCAATTTCGATGGCGTTGCCCTTTATCTTAGCAAGTCCGGTTTACGTGCGCTTTTATAAGAACCTTTTTGTTCTGCGCTTGCGGAACTAGCCTTATCCCCCCTATAAGATTGATATATTTAAAGCATTTGTCTTTTAAAACAAAAATATAATTTTACCTACCATTCCAACCATGTATCATAATTAACGGGCAAATCATCCATCACCGTATTTAAAAATAGCGCCAATATTTCACATACATAGGTACTCTCGTTTATTACGGGATTTTTCGTGTTTACATAAGATCTCCATTTTGGTGATGACCAAATTCGTCTCAATACGTCCAAAATCTTATTTGTCATATCTTGTACCGGAATTCGCCAAATTTAACATCACCAAAATTATTAACTTCTTTTATGACCTTTTCATTCTGGATAAATTGTTTACAGCTGTTCATTATCATCTCACTGGTGGGTATTAAAAAGTTTTTTCTCGGTGCCATGAAAATTTCGCAAGATTTATCAGATATATCGATAATAGGGGCCAAACTATCGTCCAATATTCCAGAACAAATGGATGATCATATCCAAGGTCCTTTACGTTTATTTTGTTTAATTTCACCTCTACTTCTTCCCACATGAGTTTTTCGTCATAATTATTTGATAATACAAGCTGAAATATGTGTTAGCATAATACTAAAATAGATCTTTAAAGATATAGCAATTGACTTTTTTTTGCAATTAATTATTTACTGGAATTTATCGGATTCTTATAATAGTTAGCTTTTAGCCGCCGATCACCTTGAAAATTTCAGGACAGAGTTTGGTGTATGTGCCACGTGACCCCATGGCGCCCGCCCGATTGGTTGGTCTTGCGGGAAAGGCTCCGGACTAGAGTGTCCAGGATTATGATCCGGCATAATATTCGCATAATTCACCTTATAGCGCATAAAATATGCGATTTCGCTTAATTTAAAGAAACCCGCATAATCTCGCATAATTTATCCTTTCTCTCGTATAAAGGAATTTCTATTGGTCAATTGTCGTTACGCAGATTAAATTACAGAGTGTATTATCAAGTCGGCCTATATTATACTCTAACGCTGGCTAATTCCGAGTAGGCTCATGTGAATAATGCTGGCTAAACTATCATAGTATCTACACTTTAAAATTAATAGATCCGAATGTAGGAAATTACTGATCAGTATGGTACGGATGTGATTTTATCAAACCGTACCATCACTCCCTAAAAAACCCGGCTGGAATTAATCATAATTTCTGGTAGAGCTAACCCTAAATTCTATGAGGCGTGAAATTAAGCAAACTCTATAGTAAGGTTTAAATCATACTAAAATCACATACTGATATTCGAATGTAGTAACAATTATTGACTATTGGTTGTACAATGTAAGTTGCAGATAATTTTAGTACATACCACGGGCAAAATTAGAACACAAAAAAAAATTTCGTGCTTTTAGATTAGGGATAAAATCTTGCAATAAGGTTAGAGTTCGAAAATATTATTTATAATAAAATTTTATAACACAAATTTGGTTGGCCAGCAAATTTTTTTTTTAACCTTAATCCTGGGGTCCGCATAATTCGCATAATTTGCAATTTACCGGATGCATAATTTGGCATTTACCGGATCATAATCCTGGACACCCTACTCCGGACACCTACCAATTCACGTGAACATTTACCAAATCGGGTAATTTTTGTACCTACATAACTTTCAAACTATAAGGGCACATGATTTGGTAGGTGTCCGGTAGGTGTCCGGAGACTTTTCCTTCCGTTTGTTCATGTTCATCAGTCACGTGATCCGGTACTACGAGTTGTCAGAGACCCATAAAAATTTTTTGTTATAAAAAATCTTTATTTGCGTTATTGCAAAAATTTGTATTAATTTGTAATAAGATATTAACTTTATATTAATTTGCGATTTGTTTCGGAAAACATCAGAAATTTACTCAAAATTTTGTTCTGACCTTGCTCGTCTTTTATGTTCATTCATTTTCTCTTTCGGAAACCACACTATCTGACATTATTAGCCAATCAAATTTATAGAATACACGTGAATTTTACCCTTAGAAATTTGGTTTAATTTGCATTATCAATCTAAATTTGCATTAGTTTGTATTAATTTATATACAAATTTTTACTCGGTTTTTCGAACCGTTGATTTTCCATCAACATCTATAGTTGGTTAATCGATTAGTCAACTAATCGACCAATCAATTAACTGATTAATCGATTAATCAATTAATCGATTAACAGTTAATCGATTAGTTGATTAGTTAAACATAATCTATTACAACTAACTAATCGATTATGATTTTTTGCCTGATTCGTAACACTAACCTAATGTCCAATTCATCTACGAGGTATTTATTGATTCCTTTGAAATAGTTCTAATAGTTCCGGAATAATTTGTATTTAAGTTCTTTAACTTTCCTAAAGCTTTATTAATAAACGAGAATTTTATTTTGGTACTTTGAGAGGTAAGGTTAGGATTTATCTGACACTGTTATTGTACAGTACTACCAAATCGATACTTCTATTTTATTTTATTTAATTATTCGAGAATTATCGTGCCTATATATTCCGTCTACATGTTTTGCAATATTAGGTTTGTATTCGTTGTAAACATTATTTTTCTTTTAGTGCTAGACGTTTATGTGAAATGTATTAAATTTATTTCTCTACCAGAAAACAGGACTCTAAGACATGAGATAAAATTCAAAATTTCTTAATCTGAGCAAGACTTCAGAAACACGGTTGGTTTACTCAAGCAGAAACTGAGGTTACTCGCTTGAATTCTGAGGATGTTTTCATTTAAATATGAAAATCACATCCCCTGCGCAAGCGTCTGCTAGGTATTAAGTTGAAGGTCGGGAAAAGACTGAGATCATTCATCGGATAAGCAGGGTGAGCTCGACCAGATGGATACGCTTCAACGCCAATTGTGTTTTTGACCATTATTATATGCATTATTGAAACTCAATCATTCACAACCACGTGCGAAATTAAAATTTGAAACCTAATGTTCAATTCATCTACGAGGTATTTATTGATTCCTTGGAAATAGTTCTAATAGCTCCGGAATAATTTATATTTAAGTTCTTTAGTTTTCAAAAGCTTTATTAATAAACGAGGAATTTTTATTTTGGTACTTTGAGCAGGTAAGGTTAGAATTTATTTTGACTGTCAGTACTACCAAATCGATACTTCTATTTTATTTTATTTAATTATTTGAGAATTATTGCGCCTATATTTCCGTCCACATGTTTGCAATGTAGGATTGTATTTTTGTAAACATTTTTTTTTAGTGTTAGGCATTTATGTGACATGTATTAAATTTTATTTCCCTACCAGAAAACTGGACTCTTAAGTCATGAAATAAAATTCAAAAATTTTCTAATCTAAGCAAGACTTCAGAAACACAGTTGGTTTACTCGAGCAGGAAAAACTGAGGTTATTTGCTTGAATTCTGAGGATGTTTTCATATAAATATGAAAATCACAACCCCTGCGCAAGCGTCTGCTAGGTATTAAGTTGAAGGTCGGGAAAAAACTGAGGTTATTCATCTGGATAAGCGAGGCGTTATTACCAACATACGGGAGCCTGTCTGCGAATGATTGCGGTCGACCAGATGGATACGCTTCAACACCAATTGTGGTTTTGACCATTTTTACAAGCATTATTGAAGCTCAATCATTCACAACTACGTGCGAAATTAAAATTTGAAACCTAATATTCTATTCATCTACGAGGTTCCCAAGAAATATAAGTTCTTTAACTTTCCTAAAGCTTTATTAATAAACGAGGACTTTTATTTTGGTACTTTGAGCAGGTAAGGTGTTATTGTACAACACTACCAAATCGATACTTCTATTTTATTTTATTTAATTATTTGAGAATTATCGCGCCTATATATTCCGTCCGCATGTTTTGCAATATAGGTTTGTATTCGTTGTAAACATTATTATTATTTTTTTTAGTGTAAGGCTTTTATAAATTTTATTTCTCTAATTCAAAATTTTCCTAATCTGAGCGAGACTTCAGAAACACGGTTGGTTTACTCGAGCAGAAAAAACTGAGCTTACTCGTTTGAATTCTGAGGATGTTTTCATATAATATGACCCCTGTGCAAGCGTCTGTTAGGTATTAAGTTGAAGGTCGGGAAAAGACTGAGGTCATTCATCGGATAAGCAGGGATCAAGTGTCCACCTGTGAATAACTGCGCTCGACCAGATGAATACGCTTCAACGCCAACTGTGTTTTTGACCAGCATTATTGAAACTCAATCATTTACAACCACGTGCGAAATTAAAATTTGAAACCTAATGCTCAATTCATCTTCGAGGTATTTATTGATTCCTCTAATAGCTCCGGAATAATTTATATTTAAGTTCTTTAACTTTCCTAAAATTTTATTAATAAACGAGAATTTTTGTTTTGGTACTTTGAGCAGGTAAGGTTAGAATTTATTCTGACACTGTTATCGTACAGTACTACCAAATCGATAGATACCTCTATTTTATTTTATTTAATTATTCGAGAATTATCGCACATATATATTCCGTCCGCATGTTTTGCAATATAGGTTTGTATTCGTTGTAAACATTATTTTTCTTTTAGTGTTAGGCGTTTATGTGACATGTATTAAATTTTATTTCTCTACCAAAAAACAGGACTCTAAGACATGAGATAAAATCCAAAATTTATTACATGGAACATATAAATTATTACTAGGGATACGACCGTATTTTTCGTATAATTTGCTTAATTCAAGTTCAATACTAATTAAATAAAAAAACGATACATCGTTAGAAATTCTTTAGACCCATTGGTCTTTTAGATAACATTTCGGCGATTTCTTGAGTGTTGATGAACTTGCTTGTATACATGTAATCCGGGTTTTTGGTCAATAATCGGTAATTGTTGCCAATTCCATCAGCATCTAAAAATTGCTTTTTGATTTCATCTATGTATATATGATCATGCTGCGACAACATTCATGAATTTTATTTTTAATATAGTAGTAAGCTGTAGACCGTTTTGAATCCATGCAGTCATTTGCGAGTTCAACATAACAACCTGGAGTCCCAGGAGCGAATTCGGACCGCAGTCCGTTAAAAATCTTTATCGCAAGATGAGTATCAAATGTAAGCCCATCAAAAGGCCTTTAATGGGTAGACATTTCGACCATTATGACCCAATATATTTTTAGCTATATAATATAATTAAAAAATAAAAATAAATTACTTTAGTATTAAAAAAAATTTGCTTTTTGATAATAATAAATTCTTTTGGCTTTATTTTACATAACAAAAAATTTGTTTAATTGATTTTATTGTCAATTATGTACTATAAATACTATAACATAATTTTTCAAAAATGAGTTTCTTCTATATATACTACTTCATCTATAATTATATACCAAATTTCAATATATATATAAACTTCAAATTAAAATAACTTTTTCAATTATAAAAGACAAAAGTCTATTCTAACAAAAATTATAGCATTAACAAAATACAATAAAATCTGTAAGGAGTTTTTGTTAACCAACACTTTATAAAACATATATAAAAAATATTACGAATAATATGAAATCGGAATATTGGGGTCTCAATTTGAAAATATAAGCATACCAAAATCCACCTATACTCTTTTATTAATATAACCCTAAATCCTAACTTAACCATAAAAGAAAGCTGGCAAAAAGGCCCAAAAATTTTAAAAAATCGTAGGCAAATTTCACTATCATATCATCCGATTTCACGATCACCCGTGAAATAAAATACTAGAAGTTTTTTTTTTGTTATACAGTACTGTAAAGTGTTCAAATTAAATTGATGATTGATACGTTCAATTCTGCTATAATCGATTATATTAATAATAATCGATAAAGTCAGAGATTATTATGTGTGATCGATCTCTGAGAATGTTTTAATGAATATCGGGATTCAGTATTAGAAAATAGACAGAGAATAGGATGACAAATCTAAGTTAATACCGCAACAAGAAAATTAACATTGACATCAAATCCTACTGATTAATATATATATATAATCCTGAAGACATAGCCCATTACTAATTATTGCCCATATCAAAAAGCACGATTAACGCTTCACTCTTTTGGATTTTCGTATTGCAATTGGCTTAGAATAATTTCGTTTTGTACCTTTACCATAATCAGTGACACATTTTTTTCGTGATTGCTATAAATTTATAAATATTTGAGTATAAAATATATATTCTAGTTCCAAGATCAAATGTAACTTACGTCTGATTTTTTCGTAGGTTTTGTAGAAGAATTATCGGAATCACCCTTAGTTTCCGTTGTGCTTGTTGTGTTTGTTGTGTTTGCAATGGAAATATTTATTGTAGGCTCATCTCTTGTTTACAAAAAAAAAAAAAAAGAGATAATTAATTTAGTGACGACAGTAAACAGTATTACATATCAAAAGATAGTTTGAATTACTTGTCATTATGTGCTTTTTTATTAGATTCAGCCAATAAGAGAGGTAATATATTCCGTGGTTTTATGCTCCTGCTATATAAACATACATTAAAATATAGAAATTGAGAATAAATTTGATATAGAGTATTTATAGGTAATTACCTAACTCACATTTGGAATTCTTCATCGTCATCATCATCATAATCATAAAATTGTGGTGGAATAGCATATCTTCTCCCTCGGCTTTAGTAGCTTAATGATAATTAGTTTATAAAGGAATGAGGAAAAGAAAGAAAAAAAAAAGATTGCATACAAAACTAGAGCCAAATCATGTTCTGTTACAATTGGGCTATTTTTATTAATATCAGTCCCAATAAAAGGATTTCTCGGCGTGTCCTGTATGATTTCGGGTAATTTGATTTTGTCTTTATCATGATCCGAACATTCAGCAGATAATAAATATTTCTCATTATCACTAATTTCATCAGCTTGCGATCTTGGAGGAGTCCGTAGTTTGGAGGCATCAGTAAGGTACCTAAATAAAAAAGAGTCAATCGAAATATTTAGACAGCTTTGAATGGATAATTTTGCAAGTCCTATCGAGCTCATAAACTTCTACCTCTTGTCGGACGGCATTACTAGTTTATTCGGATTATCATAAGAAAAAACCGAATTTCGCAATACAGTCGAGGAAAACGCACGAGTAAAAAAAAAAAATCAAAACATATTCGTGCGATTGACCAATCAAATAAGAGAGTACCGATCTAGTTAACAGTTAAGTTAGTATCCATCTCATAGGCCGACATTCGTATGATTGGCTTAACGTTTTACTAACAAAAAAGAATGTCTATATTCGCTGTGCAGAAATAATCAAAAATAATTAGTACAGTAGTCTTGAGAATTTAGAAGCAAATACTTTATTATTTATTGCTGGTTCTAATTATATTAATAAGTGTCAGAAATTATTAGCAAAAAAAAAAGGAGCCCCCTTTATTAGCTGGGGGTAGGAAGTTAAAGAAATTATCAGCAGGGATGCACAGGTCCAGGGTCTGCAATATAGAAAATAAACGAACCTAAAAGACGAGTGTGGTCGAGCCAATCCAGAATTCATAAATTTGGAGCACGGGAATTACGCAGAAATTTATGACGGAATTGACTATTTATCACCGCAGAAAGTCATCGTCAGGGACGGTGAATAATATCAATTTGATTTTGCAAAAATATCGATCGGTATGGTCAAAAATATCGATTTATATCGATATACTCATGATTGGCCAATTAAAATGCAAAATTTTGTTCAACAGTTACAGATAACGTGATATAACATGATCTGTAACTAAATTTTTTTCTTCTTTTGACGTGTTTGTTGATTGTCTATTTAACCGAAGCTTATCAACGGTTCAAGTTAGCAAATTTATATTGCCTGGCCCGAATTATACTTTTAATTTTGCCCAAGTGCATATTGTAACACTGCATTAACATTTGCGAAAATATCGATTTCCCCATGATTTGGCATAAAAATATCGTTTTATATATTATCGATACAAATCGATATTATTCACCGTCCCTGGTCATCGTCCCTGCACGGGTCTGATCATGAGGTAGTTGACCAATCATAAAACGGTTTATTATCCACGTGATACTCTTTCCGGAATAATCATTAAACATTACAATTTCTTTCGTTAACTTCGAAGCAAAACTAACTCGCGTTGTAAATGAATAAAACTGTTCACACAAGAGCTTTATTAAAAAAGGTTTTTACTATACTATCGCATTATAGAGAATATATATAACTTACGAAAATCTACATAAATTTAAAATGAAATAAGCAAGTTAATCATTTGGGATAACAAAAGAAAAAACGAAAAAAATTAAAAAAACGACGTTAAGTTTATAAATTAAGCAATACAAGCAAGTTAATTATTTGGGATAACAAAAGAAAAAACGAAAAAAAAACTAAAAAAACGACGTTAGGTTTATAAATTAAGCAATACAATAGATTCACCGTGATTCAACAAAGAGACGCTTGCTAGGATGATCTTTTGTTAAGTGTTGTATCGATTGTAGACCGAAAAATTCTGGTTTTACAACACTACGCTGTATAAATAATTGTGTCAATGTCAATCCCGGAAACGAAAGTCTCCCTGCTACGCGTGCGCTTATTTGTGCGAGTTAGTGACTGGACTCGTCAACTCGTGACTCGAATAATTCGAATTCGAATCATTAATTTTTTAACCCGCGAGTACTCACGAGTTAATTATTGATTATAATGAGTTTAAAACATACTTTGCATTAATAAATTTAGTATTTAGTATGCCGCATAAATAACGTCGTAATTTAACGTAATTGTAAGTAATTCTGTAATTTATTGTGGTCGCAAATTTTTAATAATAAAATATATATGTCGCAAAACAAAGCACTAATGAAGGGAAGAATCCTGTAATAAAATATATATGTTGCAAAACAAAAGCATTAATGAACGGTATGTTTGATCTTTAATAAAAAAATTTATAATTTATACGGCGATAGATGTATATTATATATAATTTTTCTGTCTAAATTAATTAAATCATATTAAATAGTCTATTTCTAATACTGAGTTGTCGTGTACGTATATATATTTCAATAATATGTACCGTATAGCACTCGATAAAGTACCCCGGGTATTAACCAGGAAACTCGTGTTAACCACAAATAGTACCCCCGGGTACTAATATATGGGTCTATTTAATGGTGTATTTTATGGCGCGCTATATGGTATTATTAATAATAAATGTCACGGCTGATGCTGAAGTTGGCTGATGTTGAAGCTTTAATCTATTTTGATATAAAATTTTAAATTTTTTTTTGGATGTTTTTTTCGCTTTTGTCTTATAGGGTTAGGGTAAGGAGTGGGTAAGGTCTGGATGTAGATTTTATATTTATAGAGTATATGTGGATTTTAGCAGGGCTTATAGTTTCCAATCGAGACCCCTGAGCTTCAGCATCAGCCAACTTCAGCATCAGCCGTGACAATAAATAAAAAATTTTGATTGGCCAATTTGCACATGATCTGCAAAATAACCAATCATGACGCGATATTCAATTTACATTCCACATACCCATCAATTGTGCAACATTGGTTTTATAGCCTTCAAAAAATCCGAACTCGCACGGTTTGCATTTTTGTCATCTCTTCGGCTAATTTCGTCCGTTCAATCATCTTTTCATGCTCAGACGTTTATCATTAAGTCTTATTCGTTAGAGTCCGAAAAGCACCGATCGATGTAAAGCTCACGGAGGATTTAGAAGTGACGCTAAGGCTTTAAAGGTGCCTATCCAACTACAATTTTGATTTAGATTTGCTTTAAAGATTATACATTTTATTATTTAATATCCTGAAGGAAACCTCTTCCGTGATCGAATGATTAGTTATAAAGAAGGTAATATTATCGAGCCAAGAGTACCTGTTAAGGTAGGATATTTGATAAATCTTTTCTAGCTAATAATAAAATTCTTATAATTATATTTTTACTTTATAACCTAGCAAAAAACGAAAATATAAGCTTAGAAACTCTTCTAAAATTTCTAGCAGATATCCATTATATCAGGAAGGTTAGGATATTTTACAAATAAATATTCTTGTAATTTTAGAAATATATTAATTAGCGTGTGTAATAACCACTGAAGTTTTCAATTTGGGAAATTAGCTACTGTATAGCATCAAGCATTGTTTTTTTTTTTACGTTGCAGATCATCTAATCGCATCAAAATATATTAAATGGCAAATAATAATGAAATCCAGATTAAAATTGGGGTTAGGGGTTAAGGTTAGAGGTTAGTTTTAGAGTAGAATTTATATTAAACAAGTATAAGTAGTTTTTAGAAGGTTGGAAGATTAAATAGAATATGATATGCGACATTAAATGTTCACTATTAAACAAATAATTAAGGAAATAAATTGGTTATTTAATGGAATAGTAGTACTTTATTATTAAAAATCAGCAGGGATGAGTGACGCCAGTGGAACATTTAATGCTGAATTGTTATGGCAAATAAATTGGGGTTGAAAAGGATGAACATAAGTTATTCATTCATTTCCAAAATCTGCAGAGATGAGGAACTCGATAAAATACATATATTATTGGAATTGGGGTACATAAAGCATTCGTCTATTATCAAAAATAAGCAGAGATTGGTAATGTTAGTGAGGCATTTAATGTTGGATATTGTTATGATGGAGAAATCCGCAAAGGAAATCGGAGTATTTAAATAATTATTGTTAAAAATTGTTTTTTAATGTAATACAGTATGTACTTAATTCGATCAATACAAGAGGCATTTATTAATTTAAATAAAAACGACGCATAACTGTAAACTGTAACAAATACGTAAATTTCAATTATTTATTATAAAAAAATATAATAAATTTACAATTTAAAAATAGCTTTTACAAAAACTATGTTTCTTCATCTTCTAATCCCTCTTCTTCATCTTCTGATCCCTTTTCGTCTTTTGATCACTCTAAGTTATTACATTTTTCTAATAATGACTTATTCCATTTTTCAAGATTATCATATCTCCTTTTAAAACTTTCTAGATTTTTCATAAATGAAAGTCCATTAAGGTATCCCGGAATTAATTTTGCAGTTTTGGATTTTAAATCTTTATCAAAACTATTGCATTTAGAACAGGTTGAAACTGTAAAAAAAGCGGAAGCTTCAACCGTATCTTCGCGTAATTGAAATAGTGATGCTAATCTTCATCCTTCTAATTTACGTTTTTATAATAATGTTTTCTTCTCTTTATCAAGATTATCATATCTCATTCTAAAATTTTCTTAATTTTTTAAAAATTAAAGTCCATGATTATACCATAGAATTAAGTCATTTTCAATGTCATCACATTTAGAACATGTTGAATCTGAAACACGGAAGCTGCAACCGTATCCACCTCTATCCGGATATATTTTTTATATTCGGATTTATCCGGTTTTAACATAGTATATATCCGGATAGAAATGTTAATCTATCCTCGCGTATTTGAAATAATAATGAAATCACTTTGTCGATTTGTGGGACCAATTTGGAAACTGAATCAGAATCAAACATCCTAAAAAAAAACAAAAAAAAAAGATATTCAATTACTGGTAATTACGTATAAAAAAAAATCAAAAGCTTTTAATTGTTATCATAAAGAGAAATCTGACAAGATAGACAGTGCACATTTAAAAAATATTGAGTAACTGGTACTCAATACTTCTCACTCAATTTTTTGGACCCCAGTTATCCAATGAGAAAGTGAATATAAGAAGTTTCTCTTACTAATCATTAACGAATAAACTACCGGTATATGTATAACGAACCTTTAATTGAAGAGATTCACCAGTTTAGGGTGTTTTTGAAAGTTCAAAGGTTGACTTGTGTAAATAGCTTGCAGATGTGTCAGATAATTGCTTCTTAATTTAAATTTAAATCCGGATTTATTTATATCCGGATATAAAAATACTATGTCACATTATATCACATAACATAGTATATATCCAGATATATAAATCTGGATAGAGGTGTTAATCTATCCTCGCGTATTTGAAATAATAATGAAATCACTTTGTCGATTTGTGGAATCAATTTGGAAACTGGATCAGAATCAAACATCCTAAAAAAAACAAAAAAAAAAGATATTCAATTACTAGTAATTACATATAAAAAAAAAATCAAAAGCTTTTAATTGTTATTATAAAGAGAAATCTGACAAGATAAACAGTGCATATTTAAAAAATATTGAGTAACCACTTCTCACTCAATTTTTTGGACCCCAGTTATCCAATGAGAGAGTGAATATAAGAAGTTTCTCTTACTAATCATTAACGAATAAACTACCGGTATATGTATAACGAACCTTTAATTGAAGAGATTCACCAGTTTAGGGTGTTTTTGAAAGTTCAAAGGTTGACTTGTGTAAATAGCTTGCAGATGTGTCAGATAATTGCTTCTTAATTTAAATTTAAATCCGGATTTATTTATATCCGGATATAAAAATACTATGTCACATTATATCACATAACATAGTATATATCCAGATATATAAATCTGGATAGAGGTGTTAATCTATCCTCGCGTATTTGAAATAATAATGAAATCACTTTGTCGATTTGTGGAATTAATTTGGAAACTGAATCAGAATCAGACAACCTAAAAAAAACAAAAAAAAAAGATATTCAATTACTGGTAATTACGTATAAAAAAAAAATTAAAAGCTTTTAATTGTTATTATAAAGAGAAATCTGACAAGATAAACAGTGCACATTTAAAAAATATTGAGTAACCACTTCTCACTCAATTTTTTGGACCCCAGTTATCCAATGAAAGAGTGAATATAAGATGTTTCTCTTACTAATCATTAACGAAATAAAATTAAATAAACTACTAGTATATGTATAACGAACCTTTAATTGAAGAGATTCACCAGTTTAAAGTGTTTTTGAAAGTTCAAAGGTTGACTTGTGTAAATAGCTTGCAGATGTATCAGATAATAGCTTCTTTGCCGAGTTGATTTGATTGTATGTTGAGAGTTTTTTTCTTTCTTTAACTTGTTTGTACATATAATTAGGTAAAAAAAAATGATTGATTTTCAAACTACTGTAATTAAATAAATACTGAAATAAAAAGTCACATCACAAATTTGACTGATCAAAACAATTCAAATACACGTATTTATATACTTTTTAGGGGGATCGAAGGTTACCAATTTTGGAGGTCGTCTAAAGCGTAACAGAATCACGTGCTATGTGACCAATCAAATTATAGAAGCTTGATGATCTTCGAAATGTCCCCAATTTTAATTGGCTTATTTACATATAAAAAGTCACGTGGGTACAAGAGCATTATACTCCTAGATGCAAATCTTACGTTTTTGATACTCCTGCACTTACTTTTTTGATACTCCTGTATGTACCCCAAAATACGCATAAATACACGTGACTTGTATTATACAAAGGCCCGGTGCATTGTTTTTACAAAAATAATTTTTGGTTACACGCTACTAACATCGTGTAACGTTACACAAGTCTAATTTTGCCCGGCATTAAGTTTAATGCTGGTGGGCACTATCATGATAATGCCCCGCGGGGGTTATATATAATTCCGGCCCATCCTAACCAGGACCCCGAACAATATATATAGAGGTTACATTGAAATTTTGGCTAAAAAGGTTACTTTTTTACAAAAATGTTACATTTGAAAAGTGGATATTGGTCAAAAGGTTACATTTAAAAGTGGATAAAAGCTTTTAATGTTATATTATTAAAAGTAGATAAAATTAATAAGTTTTAAATAGGTTGTATTTAAAATTTGGATAAAGAAAAATTTTTTTTTGAAAAAACTTTTTTTTTGAGAAAAATTTTTTTTTGAAAACTTTTTTTTTGAGAAAAATTTTTTTTAAGAAAAATTTTTTTGAGAAAAAAATTTTTTTTTAAGAAAAATTTTTTTTTAAAAAAAATTTTTTTGAGAAAAAAATTTTTTTTGAAAAATTGTTTAAAAAAAAGTATTGTTATATTTAATGGATAGAATTTACCCGTCTAAATTTAGTACAAAGTACTAAATTATGACACATTTTAAACCTGATTATCTGCTAATTTTAATTATTAATTATGATTTTAATAACTCTTTATAATTTGTTAGATATGGAGCATTATGTCTAAAAAGTTTGATAACTTTAAGTCTTATTTTTGATTTTATATGATTTTTTTTCTAAAAAGTTCTTTTTTTTTAGAAAAAATTTTTTGTGCTAAGCCACAATTTGAAAATTACTAGTAATTTTATAATAAAAATACAGACGGAAATGTACTTAACTTAGTATGGGCATTGTTACACAAAAATTAAGGTTATTAAAAAATTTTTTTCTTAATAATTTTATTATTAATATAAAAAAAAATTTTGCTAAACAATTTTTGAAGATTTATCAGATTTTTGTATATAAAAAAAATTGAGTTTTTTAATTTTTTGGATTTTTTATGCATTTTGCAAAATGTACTAAATTTAGTACAAAACAGTAAATCCAAACTATTAATATTTGTTTAAAATTTATTAAATATTAAAGCTTATATGTAAAATATGGTTAATTAGCTCTAATAAAAAGTGGATAAAAATTTTAAAAAGTTTATATTAAAGCTAATGTAACCTCTATATGTATTGTTCGAGGTCCTCCCTAACCCTAAATCTAGTGGTACTCTAACCCGGCATTAATCTTAATGCTGGTGGGCACTATCATGATAATGCCCCCGGCAGGGTTAGACATAATTCCGGCCAACTCTAACCCTAAATCTAGTGGTAACCTAACCCAGCATTAAGCTTAATGCTGGTGGGCACTATCATGATAATGCCCCGGCGGAGTTAGACATAATTCTGGCCCACCCTAATCCTAAATCTAGGAACCCTAAAAACTAATTGTTCAAAGCAACATCCAATCACAGTACATATACTGGTTACACAACATATGCATCTAGTATATGTACTGTGATTGGATGTTGCTTTGAACAATTAGTTTTTAGGGTTCCTAGATTTAGGGTTAGGGTGGGCCGGAATTATGTCTAACCC
>QKWP01002653.1:24134-37390 GCA_003550325.1 Gigaspora rosea | reverse complement strand
CCAGCATTAAGCTTAATGACAGGCAAAATTAGACTTGTGTGATGTTACATAACATTAGCGGTGTGTAACCAAAATTATTTTTGCAAAAACAATGCACCAGGCCTTTGTGTAACACAAGTCACGTGTATTTATGCAGATCGGTATCAAAAAAGTAAAGTAATTTTGGGGTACATACAGGAGTATCAAAAAAGTAAGTGCAGGAGTATCAAAAACATAAGATTTGCCTCCTAGATGTACCCCAAAATTTATATACTTTTTTCCACGTGATAATCGACACAACAAATCTTGAAAATTCAAAACAAAGCATTCGTTTTAATCAAAAATTGCCTGTTATTCAAAAATCCCAAGAAATCACCTTTATGAGAATTTTTTTAAAATCGGTGCTAATGTTGTAAGCGCTAACCTTAAATAAACTAATTTCAATTGCACTAAAAGTTTTTTAAAAAACGCGAATACTTAATAATAAAACATTTATTACGCAAATAGAGTTTTTTCATTTTAAAAAAGCGTTACATATAAAATAGATTTATTCTTTTTTAAGAAAAACTCATCATATAAATGTTGTTTTAAAAAATATTTATAATTTTTGTTAAAACCTGCACAACCAGGTCGCTAAACTTTTTAAAAACAGTAAATTTTATTTGTGGTCCATGCAATCAAGTTATTTATTAAACCTATGTGGGCTGTTCTTTATAGAAAAGTTATAATATTTATTACAAGATCATTTTTTAATAAGTTATTGTTATTAAAGTCAGGTTGGTAATTAGAGCTAAGGTTAGTGCAATTTTAAAAAAGCTTGTCTGTAATGGTGATCTGCATGTGATATCAGTATATAAATTTTGGGGTACATCTATGAGTATCAAAAAAAGTAAGTGCAGGAGTCTCAAAAACGTAAGTTTTGCGTAAAGGGTGGTTATACCTATACTGTATTATACTACTGGTGTATTATTTAGCAAAATCAGGATGAACTTGAGCTCATTTGTCCTGCAAATATTCTTGTTTTAAGGTTTCTTTAAGTCTTATACAAGTATTATACATAGTATAATACCAGTAATGTATATAGCCAATCAAATTGCTAAATTTGTATCTTCGTAAAAAACAAATTCGACTTGGTTTCAAAATAGATATATTATGATACTTTTGATTAGTCAATATTCATATTCTCGATCATCCTATAATAAATATAGTAATCAAACATTATTTTCAAGAAATTCATTCTAATTAATAACAATATTAGCTATCATTATCTGATCGATTGTTCTGAAACCCACTTTAAATTTTAGTAAAACCTAGTTATACAATTATGTAAAAATAATAAAATTATTAAATTGTACTCTTAAAACATATACAAGTTGCAATAAATTACCGGTATTAAAAAATAATTTAGCGAAATAAAAAAAATAATTAATTAAATATTACTACTATAATTATATCATAGTATGAAAAGATAATATGATAAAGAAGGATAAATTGCTTTTATAATCGATTTTAAAATTATAATAACGAGAATTGTTGAATTGTTTCGTTTTAAATAAATTAATGAGTCAAACCTTTAGTAAGAAAATAATTAAAATATAAAACAAGCATAAACAATAATGATTATAATATAATTATTATAAATGCTACCTTTATTCGCTTGTTAAATCGTAATAAAAGAAGATCAGCATAACATTCTTGCCAATTGTGTTAAGCTATTATTCTTTTTTTCAAATTTTTTTATCATCATTATTAATATACCACAAAAAAGTAAAATTTGGGATTATTGGAATATTTTACCACCCAAAGAATTAAGTCAGCTCAATAGTTGTAGTGAAACATCAAGTAATGAAGAAGATGATACAGAAGATTTTGTTTCTTCATTATCAAATACTCAAGATCGGAAAGGTATCAAGAAATTACATCCGCCTGTACAATGTAAATTCTGTTCTAAAAAATTCAAACGTGGACTTGCAACTTGTATGCAAAGTCATACTAATAATTGTTTAAATGCACTTGAATTAGCAAAAACTATAAAAAAACAAAAAATTGCAAGATTCAGATTTAACACAACAAAGTACTATGGTGAGTTATGTTGATCGAATGGATCATAATGAAATTTCAAATATTAACTATAAATTTGCTAAAGCAATTTTTATGCTCTCCGACCATCATTTAAAATTCTTAATCGAGATAAATTATCAACAGGGCTTTTAGAAAATATATATGAAGATATTAAAAATAATGTTAAGCATAAAATAGATAATACACAAAATCTCACTAATGTTTCTGATGGTTGGTCAAATGTCAATCATAAAAACAGTTCAAAATTTCATTATTTGTTTACCTAATCCAGTTTTTTATAATACAATTTTTTCTGGAAAAGCTCATCATATAGCAGAGTGAATTGCAACCCAAATTATTACAAAAATGGAAGAAGTAGAAATTCATAATTTTCATAGATACAGCAGCTAATATGAAAGCTGCTTGGAAAATAATTGAAAAAAATATCCTCATATTATTTGTCTTGGATGCTCTTCACATGTTATTAATCAATCTATTAATTGGTGATATTTTAAAAATTGATGAAATTAAAATAGTTTTAGATGATGTTAAAACAGTTGTTAAATATTTTAAAGATTATCATACAGTATTTTAATAGCAAAATTACAACATATTCAAAAAGAAAATTATGGTAAAGAAATTGCTCTTGTTTTTCTTGTAATCACTCAATAGGGTACACATCTTGATTGTATTAAATCCCTTATCGAATTATAAACAGAAATTTAACAAATGATTTATAATCAAAGTACAACATTATTAAAAGCACAAATTAAAATACAATTATATTCAAATGAATTTTGGAATAATCTTAAAATTATTATTAAAATTTTTAAACCAATTGTTGCTACTTTAAAACTATTCAAAGCTAATAACTCAACAATTTCAACAACTTATTCACAATTTAATATAATTTAACTTGAAATCCAAAAAATTGATTGTAGTTATTTAGCAAAAATTCAACAAAAAATTCAAAATTGTTGAAATTATATCTACTATCCTATTATAACTATCACATTCATATTAGTTCAAATTATCTTAAAAAGAGCAAAATAATAATAATAAATCTGATTGTTTATCAATATTTACAAACTTTATTTCCTTAATGTATTCTAAAGAAGAAGCATCTAGAATATATGCAGAATTATTGAAATTTTGCAACAAACAACTACCATATAATAATGATTAATTTGGGATTTAGTTATTCATCTTAACCCTTAAACTTGGTGGTCTTCTTGGTCTTTATTAGAGCTTCAAAAACCTGCAATTTGTATCTTGTCAATTTCAATTTTATTTGCTTTTGCAGAGCATAATTATTTTAATTTTGGATATATTCTTTCAAAAACTAGAAATCATTTAAAAAATGAGCAGATAAAAAAATTAGTTTATATCTATAATAATAACTTAAGAATGCATTATACAAAAAAAACACATAATTGAACATAATGAAAATAAAAATATTAAAATTTTAGATGAAGATTATATCAATAATGAAAATGCTAAAAATGATTTAATTTAAATAATGATATATTTATTTAAAAATTTTACTGTTTTTTTTTGACTTTTTTTATAAATATAGTATGAGATACCTAAAGGCTTTCCAAACTTTAAAAGCCAATAGCATTTAATATAAAAATAAGGGAAAATAAATTTGTCACACCCGTGACATGTCGCACCCCTGCTTCGACCAATCAAATCGCACGATTTTATAGGCAAAAAATTTTATTTTTTAAAAATTTAAGTGTAAAATATATATATAATAGCATGTCATATAACGTAAAATTTTATTCTGAACAATTTTTTCTAAGTCGTAAAGATAGGTTGTCTTAGTAAAAAAACGTTTTATAAGAAAAATCAAAAATTTCCAAAGTTAGCACATATAAAACTTTTTTTTACTAAAATAATCTACCTTTTTAACTTAAAAAAAGTTGTTTAGCATAAAATTTTACATGTAATACTTAATTGATGATCTGTGTAACAATAGGACAAAATTTATTAGTTAATAATAAGGCAAAATTGCTAAATTACATAGTAAAATAAAAAAAATAAAAATTTTTAAGATATAAGTAACACATGCTTATCTTTGCTTTAATTGTACGCAAGTATGACAAATCTATATTTCAATAGCCAAGGAAACTTGCTAATTTGTTTTTATTTAAATTTTCATAAAAACGAGTATAACTTGTATATGTAGGCTAGTTGGATTCCAGCATTAAAAACTAATATTAATTGGTTAGTATAACATGCATTTCTCAGTAGCAAATTTCAAAATTTCACGCAAATGCACTGATTAACAACTGTTATTGAATGTTTATTAGGGTAGTGAATATGGTTGAGTCTGAACTACCAATTACTATATGGTTTCGTACAAAATTTTTAAACGAACAAGATCAAAAAGCTTTGAAAATATTGGATGAAAAAATTTACAAATTCAATTTTAAGACAACTTTACTACTGGTAATATGCAAAGTACGTTGAATAGTATACGGTTAGAAATTAATGAGGTGCAGGACACCCGTACGGATATTGCTTCTATAAGCAATAGAGGATTAAAGCATTAGAAGGTACTGTATATTTAGAATTTTTGAAAACCAAAGATTATAGCTACAGGCAAAGCTTGAAGAATTTATCATATGGGCGGTCAAAAGTAGAACCAAGGAAATTGTTTTTAATAAGTTTTTTTAAAACTTTAAATTAAAATATCTTGACAACTATTAAACCAAATCTAATAAATTTTTTTTTATTTTAATTCTATAACTATATAAAATTAAAATAAAAAAATTTTTATCAATTTTGGTTTAATAGTTTTTAAGATATTTTAATTTAAAGTCTAGAAAAAATTTACTTAGAAACAATTTCCTTGGTTTCTACTTTTGACCGCCCATATTCGTATTTAATACTAAAATATTTAGCTTACCTAATTTATATTTTAGGCCTTTTCTCGTACTCGAGCTATTATCTCTGCTGCTTCTTGGCGATGTTGACTTGCATAACAAGAGATCCAATTTTGTATAGTTTCTAATTTCGGTACTTCATTTTTTTCAATTATTCCATTTTCTACGCATTGTTTTAACTGGGTAAGCATACTTTCAGCAGTATGTCTTTCACTTTTGTTAATATTACTCTTTAAAAAATATCCCTTTAGAAAGTTCCACACTTTTTTTGAAATTCGTTTTCCGCATCCCTCCTTTTCATATTTTTGTGAAGATTTTAATGCCCATCCAGAAGCCAATGGCTATAAAAAAAACTAAGAACTATAAACTGTTAATCAGTTCATTATTGGTTATGCAAATTAGAAATTGCATACCTTGAATTCAAAATCGGATTATCTTCGGCACCTTGAATTTTTTCAATGTTTTTTTTTTCAAAGTTTTATTTTGCTTGTTTATTACTCGAGAGCTACTATTCTTGCATTGTAAGTATTGATTTTTACTAGAGGTTAAACTTTTATTTGAAAATAGCGGGCAATATAATGAACAAACAATATATGCACATACGTACCTAACATTACTATCTGCGTCTGACTTTTCGTTTTCAGGTAAATTTTGAATATGATTTGAAAGTGATGAAATTGAACTGCATTCTAAGTTTTTTGAGGCTAATAGTAAGGTAAGTTGAATTTATAAATCTATTTAGATTTTATATAATGTATTTACATACCTAGTGTTTTTTCTAAATTTTCTTTAGCTAACGCCAATTCCAACTCCTTTACTAATTCTTTTCTGTTTATATTAATATCTTTTAGAATACCATGAGTTTCTAGTTGTTCTTTTATATTTTCATTCTTTAATCTTTTTATGCGGATATCTATAAAGCATTTTAGAATCAATTACTATGAAGTAAAACAAAATTTACAAAACCTGTATCATTAGATAATAAAATTGTCCAAGGATTTTTAGGTATTGAAGACATAGATATATCTGGATTTGGTTTTTCAATTAGTTTCAATTGTAATTTTTCTAAATCTCTTGGATAAAAGGTTGTCCAGACACCAATATTTGCAATATCTTTTGCTTGAATACAACTAGCATACTCCCCCATAATTGGCCATGACTATTCGAACCAGTTTGAAATACCAGGTAATTTATTTTTTGCCTTTTTATCGAGGTTTATATAATAAACGAATTTTATTTCAATACTGTATTTAAAAAATCAAAGCAGCATTTTTAATATAATTTATATACCCTTTTTTCTTTCTAGCTCTAGGTGAGCTACTGAAGTCCTACAAATTTCAGAAATTGCATTTTCAATATCTTTTCCCGGTGATATATCAAATTCTAATTTTATATGTCAATTAATGGTATGTGCGATCTATTAAAGTAAGTCAATATAATATAGTGAATATGGTAAAACCTATAAGTGCATGATCTTGGGATTAAGGATTGGAATCGGTTTAGTCGACTACTATGTTTAGTCGACTAATTAGTCGACTAAACATAGTAGTCGACTAAACTGATTCCAATCCCTACTTGAAATCAAAACTTTAACAACGTGCATTTAAGAAAAAAACATATTTATAGAGGTCATATATATATTTGAGTTAGTTTGTATGTGTACTTATAAAGGGTATGCTTACGATTTAAAACTAACCTGTGCATAATGACTGTCAATAGTTGTCTTTGCCTCTCCCGGTTCAAGAAATATCCATTTTTTAGGCCATATGTTATACCAGTCTGGCCAATGACCCAAAATCATTATCAAATCTGTGTTATGATAATGTCCTTCATTATCTGAAATGATAGTGATCCATTCTGGTTTTTTTTTCATAGATTCAATAACAGCATAGAGGCTTAACGTCGTAAACCAGGCATCTTGACATGGATCGTTCGACCAATGATCATATGCTTGAATATCAAGCTCAAGAGAATTAATTTTGCGAATATATACCAACACTGAATGGAGAGTCCATCCTTTTTTACCAAAGAATTTTTCTTTTGTTTCTCTTGCACTTTTGGGCAATATTTTCATTTTATAATCTACGATTATAAGTGCACCTTTCTTATTTAACTCTAATAAATTGGCATTTACTTGTGTATTTAGATATGCCTTTCGGGTTTGATGAGCAAGATAATACAAGAGAAGATCACGGTATTCTTCTATTTTATTATGTAAAATAATTGGCGTGTCTTCTTTCAGTTGATAGAAAACTTTAAACAATCGACCATATTCATTACATTCATGACTATGTGTTTCTTTACAGACACTGAAAGCATACAAGAGGCAGTGACTAATACAATCACTATGGATCGGAGTTCCATGAATTGTAATTTCAAATTTTTGTTCATATGTTCTTTTGAAATAACGCTATAAATATTCAAATTCGTTGATATAATTCTTCTTTTATATTTATAAATTATATTTAGATCAAGAGAAAAAAAAAAGATATATATATAAGGTAATTATAAATTATTTACTTGAATATTACTGTCTTTAATATTCGTTTCAATAAATCGATTTATTTCAGCAAAAATTTCATAGCCATAGTGACTACAAGTTGAGCAAAGACCACTAAGCTTTTCTTAATAGATGTATTGCTTTCCTTGCAAAAGTTTCATAAAAGTTGTACGTTTAATACTGTCTGGAAATTGGTAACTAAATTTTTCCCACAAAGCTTCTTTAGTATCTTTGAGGTATTTTACTAGCAATCTGGTTTTAATATCTGTTTTATAACTACTCATTACAACATTATTTTTGTTATTCAAAAATCCTTGTAGCTGATTTAATTTATCTTATGAAATAGTTGTTCTTGTTAAAATCGGTTTTTTAGTATATTCGGCACCTGGACCATGAAGCATTGAATATCGTCGTGCTTCATAGATGTATTTGATGAGGTAATCTAACAAAGAATAAAATTTGTAAATACTTGAATTATTTGAATTATGAGTAAAAACTGATACTAACATTCAAATTTCTCTTAATTTCATCATACGAAAATTTATCTGCGATAATGGACAAAATATGTTTTTTGCCATTTGGACCCTTTTTATTTGTATCCAATGATTTTTGAAAACAGTTCCAAAAAATTTTCGTTTGATTACGAAATTTTTTTGGTATTGAACAAAGAAAACCAAGATTATACAAAGTTTGTAATGTTTCACAATCTTTATTTGAATTCATTGATCTTGTCCAGAATTCAAACTACAATAGTATAAGTAAATGTTTAGTTGAAATATTCACATTAATATAAGAGCAATTTGGAATTTGCAAATTTGACATAGGTATGAGTATTATTTTTTTTATGTTTCATATTTCAATCTTTAATCAAAACATTTCTAACATAAAAATTTAACATGAATGAAACGAAAAAGAGGATAACAGATTTATGTAGCGAAGTAAATTGTCTATCTATAATATATCGAGTTTTGAATTTTTAAAATAAATTTTTTTTTTTTGACAATATAGATTGAATTTCAAAAAAAAAACAAAAAAGCTTGAAAATCTTAATCGCTCTGAAGTATGTGTTTAGCTTTTTTATAATCTATATATTGTTGCCAGAAGAAAATAAGATTTCAGGCTTTCAAGTTTATTATTTACTATATATTAGATTCGGCTTTTTGAAAAGTAAGCACAAAGTTTTATTTCTCTTGGCAGCTCTCATGTAATATTAAGCTTATGTTTGGTTTTATATTATAGGATAAATTTAGTCTGTATCTCTTGGAGCGAAATATTAGCAAATTGAGATTTCAAGTTTTTTATGTTGAACTTTAATGAGTTATAACAAAATATGAAATCTTAATAAATCCTAAATTCTAACTACCACATATATTTATGTATTTTTATTTTATTTTTATTCAACTTATCTCAGATTGGTCTTTGTTATAGGGTGTAATTTCTGTACAACCCATATGCCGAAGCATCAATTTCCAAGCACAAAATTCTTGTGAATTTATTTGATATTTAGGTCCATATAATTGTGCTAAAGAAGTTCGCAATTCAATTATACCACTTTCTTGATCTTTTCAATTCTGAATAAATTTCATCCAATTGATATCCGACTTTGTTCATTTTTTTAAATAGTATCGAAAATTTTGTTCTCGTAAAATTTCATTATTCCATTCTTCTAATGTGCAAGATGCGGCTCGTAATTTATTTATTAATCTTTGTACATATGAATTATTAGTACTAAACAAATCATTAGCATCAAATTTGGGCTTATGATCTATTTTTGACCAAATGTCTGTTGGTGTTGTCCCATTAACAATCGTTTTGATTTGGTTTTCTTTATAAATTGTAATATTACATTTGTTAGAAATAAAACTTTAAACATATAAAAAACGGTTTTTCCCTATATTATTAACAAGTGATGATTGGTATCCAGTTCCAACATAGTTCCAATCTTGATTTTTTGATACACCAATTCCAAAAACTACTATTCGTAATTGATCTAAATAAAGCTCAAAAGCTTAAAAGTTAATATCTTCTAATAATTGTTTCACAATATCCGATTGATTAAATCCCATTACAAGTGGCCCGGAAAACTTTGTTTTTGTACCAAATAATTGCTAATATAATGAAGTTATAGCAGTTGAAGAGAACATATATATTTCACTATATGCTAAACCGCAAAATGCTTGATATGTTGGACTCGAAGAATCTTCAATATTTGGTTCTAAAATATTAATAAAAAACTCATGCCCATTAAGTTCTACGTGCGTTTTCATGCCTATTCTTATCGGACAAAGCATTGTTGCTTGATTATTTGAATTTTTTTCAATTACGATCCACTAATTAGGGCGCTGACATTTATTACCTAATATCCATTTACTATAGGGGCTTACCCCCCACCCCCAGGTAAGATCTATAAATAGAATTTTGGCCAATCAAATTTAACTAAGGTAAGATTTTTCTTGACCCCCCACCCCCTAAAATATTACCTAATAAATGTTAGTGCCCTTACGAGAAAAGACTCCGTAATGTATTTCTGGTATTATTTTTCTAATAGAAATAAGTGTTGTTTTGTAATTTTTGCGTTTTGTTATTATTTTAAATGTAAATAAAAGAAGATTCAAACTTAACTTGGTATTTTATATATTTTAATAACCCTAATCATCATATTTACAATCTAACTAATTTGTCCTGTTGTTATACGAATTATGAATTAAATATAAAATATAGATTATATTAGTAAAAAAAAAGTTTTATATGTGCTAACGATCGAAATTTCTGATTTTTCTTATAAAACATTTTTTTTTTACTAAGACAATCTATCTTTATGATTTAGAAAAATTTGTTCAGAATAAAATTTTACATTATATGCTTTGATATCACTTATTTATTTTTACATTTTACTACAGTAGTAAAATTTTTAATTTTTAAAACTTAAAATTTTTTATCTACAAAATCATGTGATTTGATTGGTTGGAACCAGGGGTGCAACATGTTACGAGTGTGACAAATTTCTATTCCCTAAAAATAATATCAAAAAAAATGGGCCGCTATTTTGTAGTTTAACTAATTTACTACAACTTAGTAGCTCTAATTTTTCAAAACTTATTTTATTTTTAATATATATAAGTTTAAAAGTATGCTATTTTTATATGATATGGAAAAAATTATCTCAAAATGGAACAAGTCACATGTTTTGGCTCACTGCTATTGGTCAATTTTAAAATATTTTAAAATTAATTTTAAAAATTAATTTTAAAAATTAATTTTTAACTAATCAAAATGCGGATTTCAAAAAACATCAAATTTGATTATAATTTTTTGAAAATAGGACAAGTCTCGTGATTTCTGTCTTTACCATAGGTGTCCTGTACCGTACATAAATGTAAATATATAGTTAAATATAAACACTATTATCATAACTATTGTTAGTAGCAAACCAAAATCTTATGATGATTATCTTTATGTCCGAAAGAGCTATCGGCAAATATGTGACCCTTGTAAATCAAAATCTCATAACATACATGATCCCCATGACTACGCCAATACGGTCACATTATAAAAAAAAACTTTCCCACATCTGGTACAATGAAGAGTTCCCACATCCAAGCTTCACATCATAAGCCTCGTTTTGGATAAAAGCTTTGCCGTTAATTGTAAAGAAATCAACAAAAAAAGAAGATCGAAGAAGGATCAGATCAAGACCTAGAACAATTTAATGAGGATAAGGCATCAAGAGAATAATCAGACAAAAGGCCTCTTTGTTTAATGAATTAGTCCTAAAGATAGAAAAATGCTGAAAATGGGAAAAATCATTAAAATCATGATTTAAAATTGATTTCCCACAAGGCCAAATCGGGTATAGCATGAGGCTATAAATTATGAGACAGTGAAATTAAGTGCATATTTCCATAATAGAAAGTAACCCAAATCGGTAGTTAGTTGAAAATATAAAAGAAATAGTATAATAGTCTTTTCTTTTTTCTTTTAATTTTTTTCTTTTTGTTTCTTTCGTGAGTTCTATAAATAGAGTAAAAATTAGTTTTTTTTGTAAAAGTTCAAAAGTGTCTAAAAATAATTTCAAATAAAAACCATGTATTCTTTTTGTTTTCTTTTAATTAAATAAAACTCAATTAAATGTAAGTTCAGTAAAGCCTTATTTTGTCAAATCAATACACCTTTATTTATTGGCCTTATCGTTTGGTTGTATTTTTGTGTATGTTTTATTTGTCTTTCTTTTATGCACCTGGCCCCAGTCTGCCCTCAACACTATATATTAAATTTTTTATATTATAATAAAGTACTTAATATATATATAGTGCATCAGATCAATTTTTGTGTCAGATCTAAGGGCACTGACATTTATTGTCGCAGATCATAATTTAAAATGAAATCTATATTTTATACTTAACCTGCTAGTCTTCTAAAACCCATTAATACTTGTTTATTATAAATTTTTTTAAAACTAACCCTAACCCTAAACCCCTAACCCTAAAAAATACACCCCAAAAAAATTTAGTTTTCGAGATTTTATACTATCATTTCATTTTAATCTGGATTTCATTATAATCTGTCATATTAATTAAAAGATTTATTATTGAGAAGTTTAGTAAACTTTCAAATGCATTATAAGCAATTATTTTTAAAAATTACAATATGAACATAAATTCAATTTTATCTGTTTTAATAATCTAATAATTGCCTAATTTTATTAAGTTAATTTTAAATTTGCATATTAAGTAGAATTTGAATTTTCTAACTAGAGTTAAGACTTCAATCCGGATATAAATATATCCGGATTGATATTTTGTTAAAAATTTATAGTAAAACATAGTAATTATATCTGGATGCATCTGGATATAAAATAAATCTGGATATAAAAACATAGTAAAGTCTTAAATCTATTTCTAACCAACTATGACAGTTTAAAATTTTATTACAACATAAGTTTATTTAGAAGCCACAAAAATTCAATTTAGATATACAACATGAATACTAATAGCATATTATGTATAAAAATTATAGAAAATTAAAATTATATTTGATTAATAAATTTGTTGTGAACCAATAAAGATAATTAGATTTAAATAAAAGGTTTCAGAATTAAAAAAACATAGTGTATTTTGAAAATAAATAAGGTTTAAAAAATCTTATTAGTGGATAAAAATTTTGGAATCAGAAAAAGAAATAGGATGTTTAAAGACTCCCATTTGACTAATTAAGTAAAAAATTTTTTATCAAACTGTTTAATAATTATAAAAGAATAAATAATAAAACTTTCACTCAAATTATATACTAAACTTTTGTTCAAAAACTACATACTGAACCTTTGCTCAAATTACTTATTAAACTTTTGCTCAAATTATTATTTATATAACTTATTAAACTTTCACTCAAACTATTTACAGAACTTTTGTTCAAATAACTTACTGATCCTTTGCTCAAATTAATTGCTAAACCTTTGCTCAAATTTTGTATTAAACCTTACTTAAATTGTCTTTTTTATATAGCTTGCTAAATCTTTGCTTAAATTATTTACTGAACCTTTGCTCAAATTATTTATTAAACTGTCATTTTTCTATATAGCTTACTAAACCCTTGTTTAAATTACTTACTAAACCTTTGCTCAAAATTGCTTACTAAACCTTTGCTCAAATTACTAATTAAGTCTTTGCTCAAATTATTCTTTTATATAACTTACTAAACCTTTGACTAAATTATTTTTTTAGATTATTTACTAAATCTTTGCTTAAATTATTTTTTTATATAACTTATTAAACTTTCACTTAAATTATTTTTTATATAACTTATTAAACTTTTGCTTAAATTTTTTT
>QKWP01002653.1:0-23817 GCA_003550325.1 Gigaspora rosea | reverse complement strand
AAAGGTTTTTTAAAGATATCCTGGTATTCACCAAGCCGATTTTGGCGCTCTAACCACCATTAGATGCGTTTTAATGAGCTTTACAAAAGTCTCCTAAGCCAGAAAGGTGATTAACTTAGTATAAAAAAAGTTTTAGATAGAGACGCTGTGCATTCGCACTTATAGTAAAATTTATATATAAAAAAAAAATTTTTGAACCAGTTGACTGGAGAATCGTCTATTAAGCAAAAAAACTTAAAAAAATTTATTAGATTTAATTGTTTTTTCACTCATAGTAAGATATCAATCCAGTTTTATAACTTGTATTAATTCCAATTGTTTGTCAATTTCTTTATCCAGGACTTTAGTAATGGTCTTATTACTAGTTGAGTATTCATTATAGCTGTTTTTAAAAAATTATTTATTTGTTTAATTTCGGCTTATTTACCAATTGTGGAACACTATTTTCACAGCTATCAAAAATTCCAAACTCAATCGGGCTACCCGATTCCGGACCCTAGTTACAATATGCAATAGTACAATTTGTATAACAGACTAAATATATCTTGTTTTAATAAATAATTCAGAATATCACATGAATGGGCACTGAATATAAGTAAGTAGTACACAATGTCATTCTGGGGGTTTTGGGACAGTTAGACTTAGACTATATCAGAATCATATTATAGAAGCTTCTAAAGCCCAAAAACTATATCGATATTTTTATATATTAGGAATAAATCCTAGAGACTTCTAAAGCCCAAGAATTATATTGATTGGATCATATTCTGGAGGCTTCTAAAACCCAAAAACTATATCAATATTTTTATATATCAGGAATAAATTCTGGAGGCTTCTAAAGCCTAGAAACTATATTGATTTTTTGGTTAGATAAATTAAGTCTAACAATTTTTTAACCCTCTAGAATGTATTGCGTGTGCTTTTAAGGCTCAGGAACTATATCGATTTTAGTTAAATTTATAACTATATCAGGAATATATTATAGAGACTCCCAAAGACCAAAAACTATATTGATTTTTGGTTAGATTTGTTGTCTAACGATTTCAGATTCATTAGATTTATTTATGAATATCTCCAACTATTCAAGAATTGCTTCTAGAGAAATTTAAATGTTAATTAGCATATCAAGAATCACGTGATTAATTAAATCTAACGAATTTTTCTATAGACAAGAATGGCTTCTATGCGAGCTAGCTCATTAAATAGCAGAATTATTAAATAAGTCTAACGAGTTTTTTGTCTCAACTTTTCCTTAGTCAAGAACGGGTTCTACGCGGGCTAGATCTTTAATTAGCATATTATTCCTATAAGTCAAACAATTGTCCCCATTAATAAGTCTAATGATTCTTATAAATTCGAAAAAAAAGAAAAATTTGTTAACTAACTCTTTCTAGCTTCGAGCAACTCATAAATTAATATATTAATCATGTAAATCTAACTCTAATACTCCCTTGTAAAAATCCAGAAGAAATCCGCGAAATTGACCCAACTTTTTCTTATTCAAGAATGGGTTCTGTCTGCTTTTTCGAAACTGTCTGGAGACTGTTTGATGGATTCGTTTAAAGCCTTATTCCGAAGTTTATCATAATATTGGGTAACATAAAAGCCTCTGATATGTAATGGGCATCGGCCACAAGCAGAAGAGGTAGGTTTACCACAATCAGATCAAGGGATACGTTTTTTAGCTTTCCAATGGAATCGACATCCTTCAGGGCGAATACAAGCTCTCCCACAAGCCTCTCCAGAATTTTTAAGATAGGAGCAAAAATACTCACCAATCATCCTGCTATTTTATCACTAAATTCGAAAAAGATTAATAATAATTAGTTAATGCTTTAGTTTTGCAATCCTTTTTTTCTTCTAGTCATAAATTCGAAAAAGATTAATAGTTATCTTATATAGTGTGAACTAAAAATATCTGGCTTCGAGAAGGAGAGATCAAAAAGTGATATGTCCTCTACATATATAATAATTAATTAATTAAAGAAAAAATTATATAAGCAAGTAATAGTGCGACGGTTAGAGCTAACACCATGGTTAGAAAAACAAGAAGTGATAAAAAAGATACAATCTGTAAACGTTGTGGTCATGAATGCTCAACACCTCAAAAACTTCGTGAGCATCTTAAGCGAAAAAATCCATGCAAACCATTACAAAAGCAGAAGGAAGTAGCTTCTATTCAAGCGCCAATTCAGGTGCCTATTCAAAAAGCTACCCAACAGGCTATCCAAACTTCCGAAATCAAAGCACAGGGGAAACCACATGTGGTAATCCCAATTCTAGTTCCTGAGCTAGAACCTGAAAAGGAAGCTCCAGTACTTGGTAACGACTACATCACAGAAGAGGAGGCAAAGAACTGGGTCAGTCCAAATGCACGTAAACCCAGAGAGCGAATTAAGACACAGGGTGTAAGATTACAAAAACGTTGGAAAGAACTTGATCTAGGTAATGAACCACTTGAAGTAAACGATCTAGATGGTTGTAAGACTCTTTTCCATGATTTAGAACAATATGATCCTAATGCAGTTTGCCCACCAACTTTAAAAGAGTTAGAGGAATATGAAAAAAGGGAAATAAAAAATAATAAATCTAGCTACTCTGAAGCATCCCATCAGAGCAAGAATTTGATTAATAAAGAATTTGAGCGTTTAGGAGAAATTAAGGAGCATGAAAAGTCAGAGAAGGATTTAGAATTTAGGGAACAAGAAGAATTAGAAACAGCGGTTAAAAGAAGAGCCATAGCCGTACATCGTGCAAAAGTTCCCAAATCCTATCCAGATAATGGAAGTGATATACGAAAAATGTTAGAAAGCCGAAGAAAACAGTTTAGAGAAATACTTGAAAAGGAATTCGATAAGCGTGGACAATTTAAGTTCGCTCTATGTTCACTTACCAAATTTCTTATAGATGATAAACCCGGGAATTAAAAACAGGGAAAAAAGAATTCACGAACTGATTGGCTTAGAAATAAGCAAATTATAGTCTACAATAGAGCTGAAATAGATGACTACTTAAGCGATGCCTTTGAACAAATTCTATACCAAGTGGAGGAGAGAGGTGGAAGGTCTAATGCTTGAGAATATATTTGGGTGGTAAGACTGAATCTGGTGGGACAATTTGTAGTTCTTCTCTCACAAATGAGCGTCTAGGACCATTGTAAAGCTTATAGAGAACAGGTTGATTCTTTTTTATCAAATAAGAATCAATTGTAAAAACTTCAGGAGACCAATTGCAATCGGTTACTCTTTTTTTCCAACCTTCTAATTCACCAGGTTCTAAAATATGACGAACTTCAGTATATCTAGGTAAAAGTGGTTCATCATATCCAGTAGGTCTTCGATGCTTTACTGAAGATCTGGCTATTATTTTTTTTTCTTTTAATGCTCTTTTTACAGCTTCATTAGGGGGCATTCCGATTAAGCAAGTAGGAGTATTATTAAAAATATCATCATTTATATGAAGTCCCTTAACCCATGCTCTGCACCTTTCAGATAAAAGTAAATGAAAATCTACAGCATCTTGCCGAAAATAAGCATGCTTTTCAAATTCTTGATGATCACGTTCAGCTATAGCTGTACCACGTTTAGAGTTGGCATACTTAATTTTTACACCATAACTAAGCAATAAATCCTTACATTCGCCCATATATTCTGTACCCTTATCTGTAATAAAAGTTTTAGAATAAGTAAGAGGGCAGTTTGGATCATTATAAATTTTTTGAATCGCCTTAGCCATTTGCATAGATGATTTATTAGTCAAAGCAAAACTATATCGAAATCTAGTCGCAACAACTTTTATTACACCTCTGTACTTGTAAATTCGGTTGCCAATTTTATCATGAGGCATAGGTGTAGTATCGGATTGATGAACTTCGTTTAAATTTTGTATTCCATTAAAAGAAGAGTATTGAATAAATTTAGGGCGAGGCTTATGAATCTGAAAAATGGCTTGCTTATTTAACCAATTACATATCTTAGCTAATGAAAAATTATGTCTAGCCCTTCTACATGCATCACGCATTTTTTTAGCAGTCCAATAATAACCTTCAGGCCTATAATAAATTTTTTGCAAAGTAATCTCCTTATCCAAATCACAGGCCCTTTGTGGGTCAATATAAATTACGAGTTTCTCCATTCCTTTGTTTTATTATAGTAATAAAAAACATGGAGGAGTTACAACAAACTAACCAGGAACTCTATGAGGTGGTATCACAATTAGCTGAATCAAATAGAAATTTCGAACAACGGCTATATACCTTAGAAAGAGTTATAGGTATACGCGAAGAAAGGATACGATATCTTGAAGAAGAGTTAAATAACGCTATCGAGCTTTCTAGACAAGACAAAGAAGAATTATTAGAAGAAATCTCAAAACTCAAAAGAATCGTTCACCAACTTGAGGAAGAAAATAAAAAGAAAGATAAGGAGATTTCTAATAAGGATAAATTAATATCAGAATTCGATGAACGAGAGACAAAATTAAAAACCAGAATTCGTGAAATATCAAAATCAGCTGGCAATACCCCTAAAGCACAAGATTATACAACCAGATTAGTAGACGAAAACGAACGCCTTAAACGAGAAATAAATACAATAAGGGTTAATCAAATAAATAGGATTAATAAAATAAATCAGCAAAAAAATCGTATTACAGACCTGCTTTGTCAAAATTTTGCATTAGCATTATTAAGATATCGAGATAGATTAGAGCTTAGAAATACACAAGAGGCTTTATTGCAAAGCAATGGTTCTTTGAACCTACAAAATGCACAGGCATGGAATTTTGGCGAAAATGAATATGATTCTGATGAAAATTCTCTAGACTTGTATAATTCTGATAATATGGGTACAATAGCTGAATTGGCCGATGCTATAGACCGATCCCTAGATAATACAACAATATGTAGAACCATTTTAACAAATCAAATTAAAAGATCAACAAGAGCAATTCGACGTAAATATACTAACCTGCAACAAGATCTGGTGAACGAACGATGGAATCGTGATATGTACAGGCAGGAGCGAGACCAGGCATTGCTTGAACTTCATCAGTTACGGACTAATGCTCAGAATCAAGTAAACTGAATGATAAATAATATAACAATAAAGCAAACCCGTATGGGTGCATTGCTATGTGAAAATTTTGCTTTCCAGTTATTGTATCAGTGAAATGCCCATCACCTACAACGATGCAGAGCCAATAAAGCTTTGCTAGAATATAATCGAGATAGGTTATATGAACGATATGAGAAGTGGAAAAATAAGACACATGCAGAGCGCCAAAATATTTTAATTTTAAATCAACAAATTTTTGCACTACAGAATAATCTACCTAATATACAACGAATAGGAATAGCAGGAATACTGCAACCATTTTTTGACTGGGGTGAAGATATACCAGATTTCCTTGCAAAACTTAGATTATACTTGCAAAACCAAGGAGTAAATCCGGCAGATAATGCGGGAGGTCCACCAACGGAAAGAGAAGTAGCTATAGGATATTTAAGAGGATGTATGAAAGGAAGAGCTTTAGAATGGTTTGACGAAGAGATTACTACAAAACAGAATTGGGAATTAGCAAACTTACTTGATAATACAGGGCAGGCCAACTTAGTAGCTGTAAACGGGAGAACAGCAGTTCAAATAGGAAATCAAGCATTGAATGAGGCACTCAGCCAACCTGGTAATGCAATAGTCAAATTAAGAGCTGTAGAGGGTCATTGGGATGAAGATTGGCGCATAGCAGGTGGTCGTCCTACTAACATTGCTGTTAATGCACCAAATGCTAATAATGGTACTATAGTAGTTGTAGCTGGCATTCGTTTCGGTCAAGCTATATGGTGGCTAAAAACACATTTTCCTATAGTGGAAGAGGAGCTTCGGGATTTGCAATATGGAACAATTAGAAAAGGAAATATGACTATAGATGAATTATATAGAAAATTGTTACGAATAGGTAGACGAGCTAACTATAGGCCCGAAGAATTACGTAATAAGTTCTTGGATGCCCTTTCTATTCTATGCCTTGAAAAAGCTAAGGATATCAGTGAACATTTGCCATTAGATGAATTAGCTAAAAAGCTTTATGAGATAGAGTTACGACGAATTGCTAGACATAAAAGAGATAGAATACCTGATCTGCTAGTATCTCAACGAGCATCTCGAGAAATATATGAACCCTTACCCGTTTCAGCTCCTCAACAGCAAGGAATTTCTTTAGAAGATATGCAAAAAGCAATCCATAATGCACTGGCACAGCAAAAAACTGAATACCAATCTTTATTAAAAAAACAAAAAACTGATTTTCAATCACAAATGGCTAAGCAAACACAAGTACCTGCATCTCAAACCGTTGAACTAGTTAGACAGCCAAGAGGTCCACCACCTTCATTACAAACAAAAGAAGGTATGGAAAATTTTCGCTTATCACAATACTTAAATAATTTAGGTATATTTAGTAGAGAAGATTTCAACAGAAATTATCCTATAAAGCCTTTTCAAAAACCTCATCAGGGACGATTATATTCATCAAATCAAAATGTTAGAATGGATAGAATAGAATCGAAAGTAGATGAAATCGGTCAAATGACATCTCAATTCGGGAAGATGATGCTTGATAACAAAAAACCCGTAGCTAAATCAAATTCAACATATCGATACTTTCCTCCTCTAATACCTTCCCAATCCCAATATGCATCTCCTGATTCAGATGATAATGAGAATGAAGAAGATGGATATAACGAGGAAGAGAATAAATGGCATGCTCCATCTCAGTCAGAAAAAAAAAACAGGTACCGGTAAATGAAAAAATGCTTCCAGAACTTAGTTAGCCTGAAACGTACGATGAACTATTACCAAAGCTTTCACCGGCAATGCGTAAAATGTGTCAGTCTCATATAGTCCAAGAAAAAGAATCAAAATTAGATGAATGGTTTTCGTTATTGCAATACTTGCATTGTAATATAAATGATCTATTAATCACTAATTCCTTTTTAGATAGGGCGAGTGAATTCGGAGGAGTAAATGATGCAACAATTAACGCCCTGGGGTGGAAAGCTGATAAGCCTTCTGACTTTGCTATAAAGGGTAATTCCAAACATATATTCGAATCATTAGGATGGTATACAGATGTGCCAATTAGTGTAAAGGACAAAGATGGTAAGATTGTTACAGCTACTGGAAATTTTGCTTGTATTAATAATGGTGAACCTGAACCAATGTTATGTTTAGGTATGACATGGATTCGAAAAGTTCAAGGTATTCTTGATCCAAATAAAAATCAATTTCTAATGAAGTTACATGGGAAGACTTACACTATCCCAACTTTTAGCAAGGCTACAGAGGTTAATGAACCAGAGCAACAAGTTTCAGATATGTATGATAGTGAAAATTTAAAAAAAAATATGATTTACTTGAAAAGCGACTCATAAAAACTGAAGAGTGGCTTGATATGGCTCTAAATGCAGGTAGAGTTTTTGCAGAAAGATGCTCTTAGCTTACTGAGGCAAAAACGGGCATATAGGAGCTAATCTTTTAGTATCTTTTATTAATTTTTCAAGATCTGCTTTTCTTCTAGATGTATCGAACAAAGTTTGTGCACACTGTGGTTCTTTGAACCTATTTATAGAAGAGGTATTTTTTTCTATTGCAGAGCTATCACTCTTCGAGCCTACTATATGTGAATCTGATGAAACTTTCCTTTTTCGGCTAATCTTTTTTGTCGATGTTTCCTTAGCTAGAATCTTCTTAGTTTGAAACTTATCTAACGTGAGACCTTCATTTGAATCAGGTGGTAATAAGAAATCATTTTGATTATCAAGACCTTGTTGGAAACGTTCATTATGTTCCCATATTTCATATACACGGCGGGCACCAATATGAAATTTTTTAGCCATTTTTTTTTATGCATTTGGAATTTTTCCTCTCGAATCTCTAATCTCCTTAATATCAGACTCTGATAATCGGGTCGCATTAGATCGATAGAAGGTTTGATGAAGACGATTGACCATTTTTAAGTTAGAATATATTATAGAAAAAAAAGTATCAATATTTTTCAAAACATATTGATGTTACTATAATGTCAATATATATCGATAAGTATTGTTTCTTTTTTAGTAAGCATCTAATATATATCAATAAATATTGTTTCTTTTTAGTAGGCATCGATATGTATTGTTTTCTTTTGGTAGGTATTGAAACATATTAATAAATTTCATATATAAAGGTACCAGTATCTATTGATTTTCTTGTATAAGTATTGATTTTTTAATGATTTATATTTATATTTACTTAGCTGAAGTATGCCTCGAATTCATACTTTATCAAATATAGGTAAATGTCGAAAACTCAGGAGTATACCATCTAATCGATATCCACCTAGCCGAACAGAACTTGAAAACCAGCTTGTTTGTGCAAATCAAGATTGAGAAATTGCTATAGAGTGTGACAATCGACTTTCTAATAAATGCTCTGTTTTGGATAAAGACAATAAGCGTATACAACGTGATCTAAAACAATCCAATAAAGATAAAGAGAAACTCTCCAAGCATGCTTTCCAGCTTATAAATGAGATTAAATGATTGCGCTCAGAGTTAGATAATCTAACATCCCAAATTATTCGCAAAGATATTTCTCTTAAAGAATCTAAGATTAAGATAAAAGATCACCTGTCTAAGATAAAAATATTGGAAACGAAACTATCTTCAACTCAGAATAAATCAAAGGAAATTACAGCACTTTGGTTTATAAAAAAAATACTAGAAAGTAAGTTAGAATCAGCTCAAAAGGATGCATTCTCAACTCAGGAAGAGATAGTAAAAAAAGAATCTGAGATCATATCTCTCAAGTCTGAATTAATCAATATAAAGAATGAACTAATGAATACAAAGGATGAATTAGCTTTAAAAATTAATAAAATTGAGTGTTTAGGCGCTTTACGTTCTGCTTCGCAGAAAACAAAGGATATATTGGATCCTGTAATTAGGGGTGGTACAGAAAAAAATACGCAGAGTGAGGAACAAATTTTTATATCGAATTCTGGAGACACATCAGAGGAATCAGAGATTCGAGGCTATGCCTCATCTAAAAGTCTTGCAAAATATTTTAAAAGTAAAATGAGCTAGTAATAAAAGAAAATGAAACATTACCAAGTATCACAAATAAGCAGAATTTGGAGTCATTGATTCAAGATATTACAATAGAAGGAGCAGTATGCGCTGGCGAGGCTTTAGTTAATGATAAGTATCAAATTCCTCCTATTATTAAAATTGTCATTATTACAATAATAGTGATATTAATTATTTGGTATATATACAGTAATATTTTTCATCAAACCCCGCCTTCTCGTTCTTTGAACTCAAAGCCAGATTATACTCATTATATAACTGCCTCTGGCAATTTGTTTTCTGGAATATATAAACCAACTATGAACGAACAAAGTGAAGTGAATTATCGGGGAAAAGAAATTTTTTATCCAATTTATAAAAATCATAGTTATGGATTTCTAATCCATTATACAAAAAAACCAAAAGAAAGAACTTCCACCTATGAAACTATTCCTTATGAATATAGACGAAGCTAATAAACATATTGCATCTCGTTGTCAATCTCATCCAGCTAGTCCAACATGGCCCTTTAGAATGATAGTTACAGGAAAAAGTGGATCAGGTAAGACTAATATCTTAACAAATCTTTTTCTTGGTGATAAAGCTGAATACATATATAAAGGAAAAAAAGGTGGTAGGTGATATATTTCTTGTGATGATTTAATAGTTTGTGGTTATCATCCTGACGAGCCAAAATGGGCATTTGTTAGATATATGTATAGCATAATTTCAAAAGACCCGAAAGCACCTTACTATGAAAATATACGATTTAGCTATATATTACCAGAAAAAATCCCTAGTGTAAAAGCATTTTCACCTGAACGAAGTACAGCAATTGTTTTTGAGGATTTGTGTCTCGCTTCAGAATATATACAGAATCGAATTGGCCAATTTTTTGGAAATGAGCGACATCGAAATATTTCATGTATATTTGTAGCACAGAAATATCATAAAATCACTACATTCATGTGTGAAAATGCTAATTACTTAGTACTTTTTAATTCTGGTAGNGGAAAAAAAGGTGGTAGGAGATATATTTCTTGTGATGATTTAATAGTTTGTGGTTATCATCCTGACGAGCCAAAATGGGCATTTGTTAGATATATGTATGGCATAATTTCAAAAGACCCGAAAGCACCTTACTATGAAAATATACGATTTAGCTATATATCACCAGAAAAAATCCCTAGTGTAAATCATTTTCACCTGAATGAAGTACAGCAATTGTTTTTGAGGATTTGTGTCTTGCTTCAGAACATATACAGAATCGAATTGGCCAATTTTTTGGAAATGGGCGACATCGAAATATTTCATGTATATTTGTGGCACAGAAATATCATAAAATCACTACATTCATGCGTGAAAATGCTAATTACTTAGTACTTTTTAATTCTGGTAGTTCATATGAAGATGTTTCTAAAATTATTCGTAGATATACAGATAACGTAAAAAATGCATCAATGGTTATTAACAGCTACTTACGCAAAGGCGAATTTATTGTATTTGATCTAGATAGGCCTGAGGATGATCCACTTGCAATTCGGCTAAGGTTTGATACTCCACTAGATTTGCAAAAAGAGATAGAGTTACGGCAAAAGCACAAGATAAAAAACATATTACCTGCTGAGCCCATGAATTCTGAACCTGAAAAAGCTAAAAAATCAGCCACATAAGTGCCCTGCTTCGCAGAAATGAAAAGTTTGTTAGCATTAATCTTGTTAAAGTATACACTTCATAGATTTTTATTTCACATCGACACTTTTTTACCTGAGTTAACATAAAGAGCCAAGATGATTTGTTTGTTCACAAACTTCCAAAGCACTTAATCGTATTATATACTCAAAGACATAAAAGTGGCTTGCTATGCAAGAAAATTATTGATAAAAAAGATACCCAATTGTGATCTCGAGAATAGCATTAAGAAAATGATAGACAACTACTCTATACAAAAAATGTTATATTATCGAAGCTAGTACAAGGTGCTAATAAATCGAATAATAAATCGAATAAATAGTATAATTAAGAAATTGATTTTATTTATGCTTCAAGTGCTAAAAGATGCTTTTGAAATCTATCTCGTAATTGGTTTTTCTTTCTACCTATCCAATCATATGGAATATAGTATTCTTCATATTTATTATTAATAAAATGGCTGACCATATTAGAGTTACATCTCCTATACATTGCAATTTTCTCAGCATTCCACAGATTGAACTGATCTTAAGTTTGAGGATTTTTCACTTTACGAAAAGTTAGGCCTAGAAATTTCTCATCATCTGGAATATTATCATTTGGTAAACTCAACCAGGCAAGTTGTGCATTTGATGGCTCACTTTCTTTGAATCGTCTCCAAGCATTTTGAATAATTCGTGCATGACCATCTTGAGATTTAGGTTTATTACATTCATGATCCCAATGATATTTCATCAAATCTGCCAGTTCAATCTTTTCAATATATCTATAGAGAGTGGAAGCATATATTTTCTTTGGTTTTACATTATCAATATGAATAAGCTTCATACAATCTAGACATATTCCCACATTGGCCTTATGGATTCTAGGTTTGTAGTAGTCATGATTGACTAGCTTAGAATTTCCGAATCTGCCAAATAAACTATATACGTGATATATGCTTCTTTTCTTTTCAGAGACCAGCTCTTGTAAAGGAACTCTGACCCGAATAGCCCATTGTTGTGGAGTTTCGTTGGGATAAATAACTGATAAAGTATCATATCGTCTTTTAGTCTCAAAGAGTTCTTCAAAAAATTGTTGATAATCATTAATGCCACAATATTTGTAGATACATGACTCTACATATTTCATATCAAATCCAGGACGATTGTTAATGAGCTTCACCGATTTAGCTTTTTTATCAATAATAGTAAAGATAACAAGACCTGACATATTTAACAATTTAATAGACTTATTAGTACATTTGGTGATTATATGACTCTTATAGACCTAACAGATTTTATTAACTATATACTAATGAATATCGCAATTCATTTTTGTGTCGTCGGGAAATACACATGTTGGACTCTTTGTAATATATATAAAAATGGCTGAAATCATTATCATTCAAGTTTACCCCGCAGATATGCAATCGGGCCTGTGCACTCAATCGAGTTCATTACTACATTAAGAAGAATGTTAATCATATGCTAAATTATGATTTAATATTTATTGTTTCTTGTATTTCGCTAACAAGCCTCGCTTTGTAGGTTCTAGATCTTTAAGCAGTTTGAGACAAATATAGTATTATAAACACTAGATATCTCTAGATCCAAACTTGAAAATTTAACACTCACCAAGGTTAGCTCGTCTCGAGTTTTTTAATTTTGGTAGGGATTTAGAACCAGACTTGGAAGAATATCTATTTTTTTGCAGTAACCTTACCTTCTTTTTATCACTATTTATGTTTATACCCATTTCGTTATCTGAATCTGAATCGCAAAATAGGGAGCCAAATTTTCTATTTTGTTTAATCATAGTGCCATGTATAAAAAATACGACACTATGACGTATGCCTGCGAGAACCGGATGATTCCCGTGAACTAAAATGTTCGATCTAAAAGCAATAGCTTGCCCCTGTTTTGCATGTATTATTAGTTTTAACTCAGGAAATACTAATTGTCCATCTTCAAATGTTCCAAGTGGGCACACAACACAGAGCGAATTGCGATGGTCTTTTAGATTCCGATGGAACTGGCAAAGAGCATTGAAATTAATTGCTATAGTAGGAAATCCTCCAAACGATTTAGGGACGTTTGGTCCAAGATCAAGTTTTCTCATTTTTGTATACAAGGCCGGATATGTTTCCTTAATATAACCATTAACAGCATCAGATAATGGTTGAAGGCCTTGTATTAATCCTTAAACACATTTTAAATGACCCCGGTTGTGAGATGAGGCAGTATTTGATGTTGTATAAGGTTCATTGTTATTGCCCGTAAAAGCACCAAAATGCTCGACCGATTCTTTCGAAAATTCTTTGGACTGGTGAGACAGATTATCAAGCATGTGAACATAGTATTGTTCCACTGCTATTTTTGCACTTTTGGTGACTCTGGAACTCTGAAAAGCACCATTGTTTCCCCAAGAGCATTCTTAAAACATTGTGGGTCGAATATATGGTGATACCCTTTTATATTGACATCTTCCTCGGACATCTTATCAGTTAATACACTAGCAATAATTTGCTTGTCTTTTAAATTTCGACAAAGTGCCTTAGATATTGTTGTTTGCTTTAGCGAAACTTTTCCTGCTTTTACATGTTGCTGATGTGCATGCTTTATCTTAGACCAGAGGCACTGACAATGGTTACAAATCTGCTTTACAATGGAAGGACTGATTGCAAAAAATGCCCACAAAGCGAATTGCTTCCATGCTAAATCAGAATTTTTATTTGTGGGTTTGGTGTGATCAAAAATTTCTGATTCTAGTAAATCAATAAATTCAGCAGGTATTTGAAAGGTAGTTAAAATGGGATGAATAATTTGTGTGGTTTGGGGTGGTAGTGATCTTTCTGAATTGTATAATTCGCTCCAAATATTTTCTAGGTCAAATTTGGAAAGAGCGTCATATTTAAGGGAAAAGGTGTTTTGCTTTACAGCATCCAATGGAAGCAATTCTCGGTCCAGTAGTGTCTTAATAACTTCTCGTTGCCGTTTTCTTTCTGCAAATTTTTCGAAAAAGGTGATCTTTGGATCCATTAAAAAAATGGATTGCAAATCATTTTTTGACTTAAGATCGCTCGCCATGAAATCTTCGGATTTCCAGTAAGATAGAATATATTCACGTGATTTGCTCTTAGATAGATGGGTCTCGCTTTGAGTCTTGTGCTAAAAAATATATATTCAAAAAACCGGTAAATTGATATACAAAAAATACTTCATGTTGAATAGTAATAAAATTTTCTCGGTGGATACATTCGAATCACTCTCAGTGGTGTGGTTTGGGGGGTTTAAAACCCATGAAGTCTGCGTCACCTTCCTCCTCACACACGCCCCACATCAAGGATGATGATCACGCCCGAGATGAAAAAATAACTTTATATAGGGAGGGAATACTCGGATCCTAGGCCTGCCTCAAAAGGCGAAAAGTACCCCTAAGAAGACTATACTATAAAACTAAATGTAATAAAAGATATTTAACCTACTTTTAAAGGATCGTAAAATATGTTCGTGCTTTCTTCGATATGATTAGCATTAGAATTGGAAATACCCTCTCCGACGATTGAGCTATCAGATTTTTCAATCTTAGCTTTTTTTATGGTGCGTAGTTCTTTCTTACGCAAATTTCTCTTGGAGGCCTTCGACATAGTGGGTGTATTTTGTAGCGACATAATGTTGGCACAAGTATGAGATTTTATAAAAACAAAAAAAAATAAAAAATTTTAAAATGTTCTCTTGAAAACAAGCAATTCGGAACAGAACTTTGTACTGAAGACCCTTTTATTATAAATTACGGCTTATTTTTATTAGTTCAGTATATACTGTAATAATCCGCACGAAGCAGTATGCAATATAAATGACTCGGCATTGCGATAATTCAACACGAGTCAACTAAAATTTTTATTTGGCGTCTTACCGTAGCACGATAATTACTACGTAACAAAATAATTAAATTGTTTACTAAATTCGGCACCACAATTGTTGGACACGGCAAATCAATCAACAATCGCACGTTTTCTATATTTAGGTGCATTTGGTACGTATTAATCGGTATTAATCAATGTTGATCGAACACCTAATATCGCAATTTTTTGAGATCCACAAAAAGAATACGTGTTCTTAAAATAGCAATCATGTGCTAAATAAAATTGATTAATAATATATCGATATAGTAAATGATATATAGCATAATATTAGTTGATACTTTTTCACATAGTACTGTAGTATTACGCAACCCAATTCTAAAAACAAATGTCAGGCAGATTAATATGAAAAAACTTTGATGCTATGGACTGTAACAATACTTGCAAAAATAAAGATAAAAATATGATATGTTGTACAGTAATACTGTATATCAAGTGCATCCAAAAATCTATTTATATTATGTTGTTATTAGCTTAGACTTTTCCATTCCAGGTCAAGTCCTGTCCATAAGGAGCTAAGTTACCATGTCCATTCGCTGACAATAATTTAACCAAATCTTTTTCATTTTTTTTAAGAAATGTAATTATATTTGCAATTGTCAAATTTCCATCGGGAATTTTAAGTTCTTGGTAGGTTTTCCTCCGGAAAGCATAAACTTGCCAAGCTCAGTCTGTGCTTGTTCGCTGACTCTTTTGCCATTAATATAAAGGGAAGTTTGAGGGAAAATAGTACGATGGACTGTTACAGAAACCTGATGATTACAACAAACTGTCATATATACTCTAGCGTAAATAAATGGTGCATCATATCCCAACAATACATATTGCATATGTCGTGCTATCGATGCTAACCGACTAGCTCTAGCATCGAAGATGCTCAAACAAGTATTATCTTTGATTTTGGACCATTGAATTCCGTTGAATGGTAAGTCATTAGTATATACATCAGCTGATGAATAATTAACGTAAACGTGTGGCACATATTCTTTCGTATACCCATAAGGATTGCGTTCGGCATCGTCACATTGTTCTGGATTTTTGGTTGGATTTTCTTTATTACGGTAATCAGGATCACGAGGATTAGCAGTAACAAGATAACCTTTAGCATCACACTTAACGTTAAAGCTGGGAATATGGATATATCCCCTATATTCTTTTCTTCTAGCCCATTTATCAAAGTCACCACCTATGCCATTCATGTCAGAAAAGTTGGTGGGCGGATAATCGTTTGCTGACCATTCTAATATTTCACAAGCCACCCTTCTGGAAATCAAATTTCCTACATCTTTCAACTGTTCAATACAATCATCATAAAAATTCGGACTATTCTTGATGTAAGAAATGGTAAGAACATCCGGTGTTCGAAAGGTTACTTCATTTCCCGATAACGTGCCTCGAAGCAAGAAGGTAACTAAGATGATGATAACTTTGCCAAGCCTGACAGCTTTTGGATGGTTATAATTAATTCTGACAGTAAAATCGAAGAATAAAAAAGCTTTAACGCGAATTTATCGCAATGTTATGAATTTGTTTGAATAAAAACAAGTATTTATTTGCTAAAAAGGTTTATTTCTCCCGAGTATTTAACAGAAAGGCGTGTACACAAGAAATCATATATAACCGATATATCTATCTTCTTGTAACGCCAAAACATGTAAAAAGAACGGTTTAAATTATATGCAAGAATTTTACTATGCATGGTGATAAATTACATGAATAAATATATGTTACTATGTTGATTGGTACCTTAAACTATTCTTTTTAGAAATGACTCAAAAGAAATATAAACAAAAAAAATTCAATTTGCTTCGCGAAAAATTACCCAATTATTCAAATTTGTGCCAGATTAAAATAATTATAATTTCGTTAATACCTATCTAACATAGGATTACACCCTAATGAAACACCGCATTTAAATTTCGTTCGATGTAAAAATGAAATATCATTTAAACTTTGTTCCGACTTTTAATCCGATTCACATACAGTATACAGTATAAGTTAAATAATTCACTATGCATGATATAATCTGATATCAGATGTACAAATTAATTTGTGTTAGAATGAATAACGATAAGCTATACGATATAACTTTTTCTAATACATTGATATCTGTGAGCATATATGTGTTTTATTTTTGTACGTATGACAAAAATTCGATCACGGTTTTTTTAAACTGAATATTCGAAATTCAATAAACATTTGTCAGTATATACAAATTTAGAATAGATCTTGATACAGTATTTTGCTTATTTCGAACAGTACTTCAACAGTGGCTTAACAGTAGTTTAACATTAATACTGTAATATCGATATAGTAAGAGTCGTTGTAGAAAAATTTTTATTAATATTAGAAATAAGATACAGTAACAAGTCGCACAAAATTAGATATAAGGTTTTGTGACACTCTCCTGCAGAATCATTTCTCACGGTCGATTTTTTGATTTATAACGAATATTATGAATTATATCTAGATCATTTTCTTATTATATAAGATCCCGCGATAAGAATGGGACTTAAAAAGTTTATAAGGTTAATACGTATAATGTTCTTAATCAGTAGTTTGGTCCAAATTCATATGTTGCAGGAACTTGGAATTCCCAGATCGTCAGATCTAAACCCACCTTAAGCGATCGTCGAATCTAAGGGGGTTAATTTACCAGAAAAAATGACAAAATAGATCAGTGTTTGGAACTTATGACCGAGCGGAGTTGCTTTATGGAGAAAAGGCTGGCGTTGGATTTGGGTAACGTAATTACTAATGGATTTTTCCTTCTGGCAGGCTCTCCAGATCTAACGAATGGACGGTATAAAAATAAGCAGGCTCCCACCCATAAGATAAGTTAGCAATAACGTTATTTGATTCACTTGCCTGTATATTTTTTTTAAGTAATTTGTGTTATTTCATTTTGCTTCAGCTATGAAACCGAATTTTTTTCTTACTATGATTTTTTTTGTATTTAGGTACGAAAAATGAGCAGTAATAAAAAAACCACCACCACCCCCAAGACCAACGATAGTAACACCCCCAAGACCAATGATAATAACGCCACCACCACGAGTAATAGCGCCACCACTTCTACGACTAATGACAATAACCCCTCCGAGACCTATTATGTACCCCCAACACCGCCCAATCCAAGACCTAACCAAAGGACATCTAATTCCAATCGTCAACGCAATAATAGGAGAAACAGATATGGTAGGAGGTAACTTTTTATTAGCGCTCTTCATATATTTGTGAGACTAAGGCTAAAACTCATTTCATCGGGCCATGTCCGTGCATTAAATTAGACGATTCAACTTATGACCCCAGAGAAGATGATGACTATAACGTTGATGAAGGCAGACCCTTGGACAATCTTTCGAGAGAAAACTTAGAAAGGGAAGAGGAAAATGATGATAATGATTATAGGAATCCCGGTGAACGGCAGGAAATGTTAGATCAAATGTGAAACCCCACCAACCTTTTTTTATTATATAATAAAAATATATATTTGTATATTGTCGTTTAGGCAAAAAAAATTTATTAAATAAAGAAGGATTCCCATACCCCACCATCATTTATTTTTTATTTTTACGTGATTATTTATGCTGTTACATCAATTCCACCTGTGTAATTAAATATGCATCTGATATTATAAGATCCTCTCTCATACTGGCCTACGATATTTTCCTTATGATTTAAATTGCAAGACGGACATGAGGATTTAGACGTGTTGCAATGATATATATCATTAGAATTAGTACTACAACTCAAAGATATACCCGGATACTGCTTCAATACCTTGTTGATATGGTCCTTCCGCTTTTCTTTTATATTCTCTTTTTTCACAGTTACCACTTGGATTCCATTCTGATATACCTTCCTACAATAAAGACGATAAGTTTCTTCACCGTAATAATCACCACTACCCCATTCACCACTAACATTATCGTCTTTATGCTCTTTATTACATACAGGACATGTTTCTGTACAATTGAAATGATCAGTGTATTTACTACTACGTTTAAAAGATAAATTAGTGAATCGTTCCAATACCATTTTTATTACATGTTTTCGTTTTTCCTCAGGATTGTTAGGTAAAATAGAAATTGGAAGTCGGAATTTGTTATGTATATTTACCTGGGATATAGGTGGCATGCATACCTCTGTTTCTGAATTAGCAGAGTCAGAGACTCGAGACTCTGTGTCTTCAGTAGATGCATTTACCTCAGCTTCTGGTAATTCTGAGGAAGCAGAGCTTCGAGTCTTTGACTCATCTTGATCATTTTCTTGAGATGGTTCAGTCACGTGCGCGTGACAATTTGTCACGCTTATCATATCTGTTGAAGACTTGGGAAAATCATTTAAGGTTTTGAATTTGAATATCCTTTAGACTTGAAATAGCACTTGCACTGTAAGTTATTTGACTAATTTTATCAATTCCTACTCCTTCATAGAATATATATACTTTTTTCGCTCTAGAAGTTATTTTACGCAAGTTTACATCAGTAACATCAGGAAGGAGCGATTTGATTTCATTATATACTATCGTTCTTGCCGATTGGTCATCAGTATTATTCACAGATTTAACATCACTAACTCGATTTTCATATGCTTTATAATAGCAATACCAGCACAAACTTTCCTTCTGTCGAACCTTCATTGCTACCCTAAATAAATCAACTATATTTTGCGATGTAACCTTATCTGATCCTGTTAAAATCGATTTTAAAGAAAATTCGGGAATCTGAATATCAAATACTTTATTAATATTATGGTTATTATCTTTGGTACAAATAAATAGCTCGAGTCTTAAACCTCGTTCTACTTTTTGATTATAAGGAATTTTCTGATTAAGCAATAGGTTAGTAGGTAATTTAGACTTGGAACTTATTTCTGGAATGTTCAGATTTGATGAATCGTAGCCCCGAGGCTTTGTTTCTTCCCCACTTACCTCCGTTGAATTCTTCAGATTCGTTTCCAATGTAACAGTTTTTACATTATATAATGAATTAGACTGTTCTGATGAATTATTATCCGAAGATAAACCTTGGGATCTAAGCTTCTTTTCCCGATTTCTTTCTTCTTTTACATTACTAATCCGTTCTTTATGTACCCGATCCAGAAATTCGATCTCTTTATCTTCTGGCGATTTAGATTCTGTATGAATGGATGATATGGAGCATTGAATCTTCGACCCCTGATATACATCAGAACTTAAAGCGTCATCAGTTATATCAGATGCAGGAGTATCATCCTCTAACGATTTTATAACAAGGTCGGGTATATTAACATCATTTTCGGATGAATTATCGCCATTTTCTAATCTACCTACGTTATTGTTTTGCTTTTGCTCCAATTTTGCAAATCGTTCTTCATTTTCTTTTGCTGACCGTTCTAGTTCCATGATTCTTGCATTGAGCTCAGCATCTCTTAGCTTTGCTTTCTCAGCATTTTCTTCTATAATCTGTTTTAGTTCAGTCTCAAGTGCGTTTTTTTCTTTTACTATTTGTTCTAATTCTGCGATCCTAGTCATAAGCCTAGCATTTTCCAGTTTTAATGAGCCAACTTCGGATAAATCTTTAGATGAGACATAGTCTCGAGGCTTTGCCTCTTCGTCCCTTTGAGTTTGCATGTTTGATATTAATTTATATAACGTTTGGAAAAAGAATTTTATTGTACACGTTTTGAAAAATATTTTTTCTTGATAATTAATGCTTTTAATTTCAAATAAAAAAATTATCTGCGCGTGACAATTTGTCACGCTGATCACTTTTGCCAAGAAAAATTTTCGATCGTATTTAACATAAACATCGATACCAATATATCATAAATAACATCGAAATACACATGCAAAAGTAAACGGATTATATATGCGAAATCATCCACCAGAGCCAGCTTCATTTATACTGCAAAAATAGTGCGAAGTACATTTTATTTGGCATTTACTCAGATCTAATAAACTTGAATTTGCATCAACCACGAATAGAAGATTAAAATAAGTCATTATACAATTTCACTGATACAATATTTTATACATGGATTAGCGAAAAAATCTTTACTAAAAGAAAAGAAAAAGAGTAAAAAAAATAAGAAAAAGGAGAAAAAGAAAGAGAAAAAAAATTATATACAATGGATAGAACGTCAGAATGCAATAGTAATGTCATTGAAATAAATTTCTATATGCTAATAATACATAGTGTAAAAATACAAAAGTAATAGTAAACGATATAAACATTACATTATTATCCAATTTAAATTCTCTATTTCTGTTTTCTAATACTAGTGCTTGTTTGTTTAATCGACATGAGCTTAGCCAAACAATCTCTCTACACATATCATGATAAGTTACAACACCAATATCGCATTCTGACGTTCTAGCCCTATCTATTGCCTCATCCGAAATTTTACAAATATCAACACCTACCAATATCCCAAACGAAAACCTCCCTTTCTTAACCACTGTATCCAAATCATTATTTCCCCTTCTTATCACCGTCTCCAATTCGTCCACATGCGACCGATCTAATAAATAATTATCGATTAGTCAAAGATTATTAAAGTAGGTCAATATAAATATTAACACACCTATATTTTTCTTATACCAAGCCTTACACTGGATTACGAATGTAAGCCCATAAATTTCACAAATAATGTCTTTCCCTTTGTCACCAGGCTTTCTAAATTAATATTAAAAAGATGAGTGCATGCATCATCATCATATATAGTTAAGCAACATGTATCTTATTCATCATTAAATCCCCGGTCCAAAAGCTTCAGCGGGATCATCGGTAACTGGGAAGAACGTTCACATAATTAAATGTGGCCCGATGCGCTTTCGATTCCCAGATGATTTACACCGATGTGACAGCGTACCTTCAGATACATAATGATTCAACATGTAACTCAATAAGAAAACTTACCCTGTATGTACGACTTTAACTCCTAAAGGGGCTAAAATTCTTTTTATTAACATAATGCAGAACAACTCGAATCTTTTTCCTTTCTCCACCGACGACTCTCCTTCGATATAAACAAAATTTTCAACTTCAAAGTTCATCTTGTTTTTAAAATATTAACTTGCGTTAGTAAACATCGGAAAAATTTCCCATACCTTTTAATCTCCTTTTTGCTGGGAACGTTTTGTCGACAAAACGTGTAAAAATTACATGGCAAGAAACCTATTTTAGAATGTATGAAAAAAAATTTTTTAGTCGATATAAATATATTTTCGGTAGCATATTGAGACTTGCTTTAAATAGAAATTGAGCACTCAAATAGCAATCACACCATAAATGCTTATCGTTATAGGCTTTCTATGAGGTTTTAATATGGTTTAGGATATTCTGGGGTTATGCATGCGGAACTTCTATGACCTTTCCTTTTAAAGTTTGTTTAACACGAATTTCAAGCACGTATCGGTATAAGTATTTTGGGGTTGCAATAATAATCACATGAAAATGTACTATATATATTTGTCGAGATTGAGGTTAGCGTTAGAATACCAATCCTAGAAAAATGAAAAATGGCACATTGTACTTGTGCCCCGTAACGATAAGGCTTGTAAGGTGATACAAATAAATTATTCATAGAATGGCATTTACAAATACGTAGCGGTAGCGTTTATAAAATAAAATACTGAAATATATACAATAAAACATGAATTTCGTCATCTACAAAATTTAAAATCTCATTATTATTATTATCGTTATAAAGATTGTGAACCGAGTTCACAACGTCACGTGTTTACCGCAGTAAATATTTATTTTGCGAATTTAATCAATATATATCGATATTGATGATACCGTAAAAAATTTAAACCCTTAAATCATTTCAACTAAACGGATCAAATCTTCAAGTTCTTAGATAGATCTTAGGCTTAGTATTAATCTTTTCTATTGCTCGTTGCAAATAAAATTTAAAAAATTCGGTTAGTTACACGAATAAATGTAATACAAATGTGCAATGTATGTGTCACGAGTTAATTTTTTTTTATATTATAATACGTAGATAACATTTACATCCACTCTGCAAACAAAAAAATATGCGGGGCTGGTTTCACGATAATCCTGGGCTCGTAGCCTACAAAAAAATAAATATATACATAAATTTGGGCTAAAGGAACAGGTTGTCTTCAAAATTATCTATTACTATAAATATGTGTGTGATATTTTAATGCAACTACATTGTTATTTTTATTGAATAGCATTTATTTGCTAAAAAAACTTATTTACGAATGCTTTAATTGTATGCTATAAAAATTATCAACCCGATCGCTACTATAATCATGCTTTTACGAATATTAATTTTTTTTCTTACCATATCGATATGTACTTGTGATAAGTGAATATTGTTACGTTATTGTTATTATCAAATCCTTAACTTTGATTTATTTTTGCTTATAGAGTACGTATTAGTGCATTCACATTGTCTATATATTCCATCAGCTACTTTTTTGCATGTTTTGCAATATAGGTGTGAATGATGATTACATTCGTCACAAACCTTACACCCGTGCTTCCATCCTCTAAAGATATGCCACTTTTCGAAGCAATTTTGTTTATCTTTACGTATGAGTATGCTATTCTGACCTTTCATTGTTATATATTGACAGAAAAAATATAACGTGGCTAAAATTTTTTTATTATACAAACCTGCCCCGCCTTACATGCATAAACCTTAGGTCAAGATCCGTACATGTTGATTGAATGCCTATCGCTATTGGTATGTATAAACTTTATTATGAATTAAATTATATACTGTAATTATATGTATATATGATTTACTATTAAAAAAATATTTATATCACGTTGGCGTCAACTTGGGGGACGCGATCTGCACTAATTAAAATGCTTTATAATATTATAAATTTGTGTAGAATTGAGCTTTGAAATATAATCAGCACTATATGTTCGAATTCTCTCAATTTTTTCAATTCCTATCCCCTTAACTATTTTTTTGGTATCGGGGTCATAACTTTCTCCAAACAACTTGTAGATATTTCTAGCCTTTGCAGTTTTTTTACGCAAACTATCTCTTGTAAATCCCGGAAGATTGGTTGCGACTTCGCCATATACTAACCCTCTAGCTTGTTGATCATTGTACCTACTGTTATCATTTTTTATTTCTTTAACTC
>QKWP01002652.1:26292-38889 GCA_003550325.1 Gigaspora rosea | reverse complement strand
TATAAATTTTTTAAGTTTTTTTTTAATTTTTTTTTTAATTTTTTATTTAAATTTTTTATTTATTTTATTTTTAACAGTTTTTTTTATCTAATTTAATTTTAGAATAACCGGTATCAGTTACACAAGATTGTAACTTAGATAAGTTAAAAATTTTTTTTTCTTTTTTTAATACTTTTTTTTATACTAATTTTTTTTTGATTTTTAGGTTCTCGTCATTGGAGCCATTCACTTTGGAGTGGCTAATTTTACAAAAGGATATGATAAAATAGCGAAGGACTACTAGGATGATATAGTTAGTAGTTCGCTTAGGAGGGTTTGGATTACGAAACCACGGTTAATCTAATAACAGTCTCATACATTTTATCTATTTTTTTTGGTAATTCTTTCGTCGTTGGAGTCGTCCATTCCGGTGCTTGTTTTTCGTCGACGGTGTCGCCCATTCTAGTAGTTTTTCGGTTCATGGTGGGGTTGGTAAGTATGCAGATTTCTTGTAAACTTATGTATTTGTTAAGTTTGGCATGTTTTGTTACTTTGCATGTATAACTTTTTTTATACTTTCCTTTGTGGGTTCTCGTTACTGGAGTCATCTAGATTGGTGCTAGTCGTCCATTTCGGTGCTTTATATTTCTTTTCGATTGTGTACTAAAGTTTTGTTTTAGGGGTTTGTTTCGTGGGTTTTTTGTCGCTAGAGCTGCCTATTTCGGTACTTCGCCGTTGGAGTCATCCTTTCCTGTGTTTCTTTCTTGGTACATAGTCTCTACGGCGTTTGTTCAGGGTCTCTACGGTGTCAGCGGCGTTTGTATAGTGTCTCTACGGCGATTATATATCTCTATGGCAATTGTACGGTGTCTCTATGGCGATTGTATAGCGTCTCTACGGTGATTGTACGGTGCCTCTGCAGCGATTGTATGGTGTGCAGTAGTGTCTTTATGCTGTTTATGTGGTATTTGTGTGGTGTCTTTATAGTGTTTATGGTATCTCTAAGGCATTTTTGTGGTGACTCTTGTAATATGGTTTGTAGGTTTTTTTTTAATAAAAATATATATTTTTTATTATTTTTGTAAAATTTTATAATTGACTATTTGTAATAATTATATTAAAATATATGAATATGTTTAATATATGAAAAATTAGCTAGCATTTAATATCTATAATAATAATAATAATAATTCTTTACACGGCCATTGGCAGGGTCGCAGATTTGCGCAGATTTTTATTAATTACAGCTTAAAAAATTTGCATTTACCTGATTCTAGATGTTATAATTTAGTTTTTAGCGAATTACTATAAAATTTATATGTAATAATCTGACTTTTAGCAAATTTACTTGATTTTAGGAGTAGCAAAAACGCCTAAATTCATGCAGATCAGTTATAACCTATATGAGAGATGTCCGGGGTCCTGATATACAGCTTGCCCAACCCTGGTAACCATTTTCAATCATGGGGTAACTTATTTATGAGTAAAAATATTAAAGTGTTAATTATATGTTTAATTTCACTTTTGGTTGGCTATCTATATTATTTCTATAAATGCGCACCTCCTCTAAGTGCACACTTATACTCAGTCCATAGAGTGTATACTTAGGAGGTACAACTGTATCTAGGACCCTGGACATCTAGTACAGTTAATACTTGCAATAGTCATATGCCAAAATTAGTATTATTGTGAAAATATAACTAAAGCAAGAGAGAATATATAGTTTGTTTGATTAGATAAATAAAATCAAGGTGACTATAGTGAGATTGTGACAAATGCAGAATGTGACTATTGTAGAAGTTGACTGTACAGAGATCATATATTACGCATTTTAGCAAAAACCCCAAAAATTTAAAAAGCAAAAAAACAGTTTTTGGCAATTATCTTGGTATCTGGTAGTCCAATTTGAATGAATTTTTTGTTTAAAATGTAGCTCTTAATGATGCGTATCTAACAAAAAAAGTTTATTTAATTCTAATTACTGGATCATAAATTATTTAAACAAATATAGTTTTGTTATTTTTAGCAAATTAGGTTAAAATTGGTCAAAATCTAGTTATAACCTATATGAGAGATATCTGTATTCTCTGTACCTCATGTATTTTTATTGTTTATTTTAATAAAACCCCAAAAATTTACTTGTAACTAATTCCAATATAGTAGTTATATTTCCAAAATGTAAGAAGTAAATACTACCAATCTTTTAAAGAGGTAAGAGAGCTTTCAAAAATTAGTTAATATTTGCTTACTATGAGTTTATACCACCTACCTACATCTAATACCCAATTAGCCAATCTGTTTTTATAATTATTAAAAAGTTAGATATAATATTTAATAGTAAATAACTTTTGATTTGTAATTTAATTTTAAAAATTTTATTTGCTAGAATTCTCTTGTTGAGATTATTATTTTGGTAATTAATTATTGAAGCATCTGGGCTAGAGTTTGATTTAGTTGATTTATAGTAGAGTTGCTCAAAAAAAGCTTTTTTTAATTGTTAGAATTTTTGATTGTCAAGATTTTTTGTCAGAATTATAACTTTTCAAGATTTTGTCTGTCAGAATTTTGGTCCAAACTCATATAAATATTAATACTAATGTTTATATAACTATTAATACTATCATTTTTATATATATTATCTGTTATTACTATTATATATAGTGTTCTGCAGACTCAATCCAAGATCTGGATCTGTACTTTTCAGATCCCAAAAATCAAGATTCGGATTCGGTCTGTCGAATTCAAATCCATATAAAGATCCGATTTGTCATATGTAAAGATCTGGTCAGGATTCAGAGCTGTGTATATCTGTATATTTAATACTAATTTGAAGCTATACTTGAACCTGATTTGAAATTTTGAATCAGATTCAGATCTTTAAAAATATCTATCCGATCTGATCCGATTCGTGCGGAACACTAATTATATATATATAGATGACGATGAAATTACTTTTCTTAATAAAAATTTTTTGTTGAAATTTTGAAATTATTTGATATTAAAATTGGTAAAATTGGTAAAATTAATTTTTTATTATTAAAAATTAATTTAAATTATATAAAATATTAATTAAAACTAAACTCAATCAAATGCAATAATTGTTTTATAATTAATTTATAAAAATATTAAAAATGTTAAAATTTTTGTTGAAATTATTTTTGAAATTAAAAAAAATTAAAATGAATTTCGCTGCCATTTATATATATATATAAATATTAATACTAAAATTAATGCACTAAATAGATGATAAAAGAAGCACTAAAAGAATATTAAAAGTAGGGTTCTGCAATTTGATTTAATTTGATTTGCTTCAATCAAATATTTGAACCCAAATCAAATCAAATACAAAAAATTCAAATTAAATCAAATTCAAATATAACTAAATTCAATTTAATTTGACAATTATTTGATTTGATTTGAAACCTATATTTGAATATTTATATTTATAAATTATTTATGCAAAGTTTTATTTTTTTTTATTTTTTATTTTTTAGGTTTTAATGGCCGTCTACTTTGGCCGATAGTTTTATTGAATATTTGTAATATTTGTTACATGAATGAGTGTACAACTAGCCACACGTGCACTTTTGGTGCCTAATTTAAGTAGTCCACACGAAGGTTCTACACTAGCTGTCATACCTGCAAACCAACTATGGGACCTGCCTATTTAAACTCTCTGACCCATGCTTCTCCTATTACTATCTTGCCTATAAGCCAGTATATATTACGGCTTTTCTAGGGTTATTCACAATAACTACCAACCTTAGGGCTACTTTACTCTCGTAGAAATTGCCAGCCACTTACAAGAATATGTCCCACATCATATAACTATCGTGGTCTTCAGTAACTTGCGCCAAGACCACATCGTTACCTACATTGCCCTTATAAGGTTCGTTCCGACCCCAGTACAACCTTATTTTTGGTAGCACTATTAGATCTTCTCTACCTCCTTACTTGGGACTTGCCAAACGGGTTTCTGTTTTTCTGGTTCCCTGGATTTGCAGTGTAACAAACACCGTTGCGCCCGAAAGCTCCCATTCACGATGGTAGAACCAAGGTTACAGGTTTCATACCCAACCAATCTGAGCCACAGTTACCAAACACAGGTCTCTTTTTCGTTATTGTCACCTGTGGGATTTGAACTCTCAACCTGCCGCTTTGGGGGTGACAACTTGGCAACTCTCTAAGTCACCACACCCTACTTATGCAAAGTTTTATTATAACAATTAACTTTTTTGATTTATAAAACTAGGGTATTTGATTCGAAGAACATTTTTACTTAAGAGCCCTAGATCAATTAACTTAATAAAATTTTTCATAAATTACAATTTTTCTTAAACAATGTTATTTAAAAATACAACACCAAATGTAGTAATATATAAATAGTAGTATGTAAATAATGATTAGAGTATAGATATAATATTATTATATTGTTGAGAGATAGTATTTAATGTAAATTATAACCCATATAGTTTTTTTTAAACTTTATAACCAAGAGCAAATTTTATTAATGAATGTACTAATTTATATAATTGTTACATAACAAGTAAGGCATACAATTTGGCAACCCAAACGGCACCAGAAAGAGTTACTACACCCCAAATTCAACTCTAACAAGCACTACTTTGCATTACTCAGTGTGGAACAACTTTGTTTACAATATCTATATTGGGGAAGTAATGTCACGAGTTTATAAAGTGTAGATCCTCTGCATCTCATTACATCTTGTAATTTCAGTTATTCAAATCAGGACTCTGGAAGGACCCTGGACATCTAGTATAAAAATCATACTGTTTTTTTTTAGCAAAAACTCTGAAATTTGAGAAACAAAAAACAGTTTTTGCCAATTAACTTGGCATTCAGTAGACCAATTTGAACAAACTTTTTTAAAAATGAAGCTTTTAGTAAAGTGCATCTAACAAAAAAAAGTTTATTCAATTCTAATCATTAAATCAAAAGTTATTTAAACAAATATATTTTGTCGTTTTAGCAAATTGGGCCAAAATTGGCCAAAATCCAGTAATGACCTATATGAAAGATGTATGGGGTTCTATATAGTATACAACAATCTTTTTAACAAATTACTTTTTAATTGCATTCATTAGACATAATTTTTTTCTATTACGATTAATATGCGCATGTGCTGATTCTGCTATGTTTGTTGTTTTACCAACTATGCACCAAATTTCAGTATTGATTTTAGAACAATGTTGATTTAACTTATAAAATTGTATCCAATTTATATTATTTTTAAATATACTTATGAATAATTAATTTTATATTAAATATTGTAAATATTATAATATAAAAGTTTAATTTTAAATAATAATTAAAAATTTTTTACTATTAATTTCTTTTTTATTAAATAATAATAACTAGTTGAACTTCTTCATAACTTTCAGCAGTTAATATATTTTGCATTAAATTTGTAACTTGTTTTGAAACTTTATGATTTAAAATATTTCTAAAATAAAGTATTAAATTATTAAAATTAAAAATTAGTTAAACTATTCAAAAGTAAATTATATGTACTTTTTATAATGTAATTAGCATGTTTTAAAAATATGAATAAAGTGTTCATTCCAACTTAGGCTTGAATCAGTATTTGATAAACTAGCCCAAACTCTTTTGCTTTCGCAAGATCCAAGTTATCTAAAATATAATAACTCCACCTATCATTATGTATGTGTTTAATATTTACAGACATATTTGTTAAATTTTTAATTGCTTCAATTATAACTATAAACATTTGTTTATATGCATTTGTATCAGAAGTATTCATAAAGATTCTAGCATATGTTAATACTTTAATAAAATAATTTATTAGTAATATTTAATAGAATTTAAAATTAAAAATATAAAATAAATTATGTCCTTATTTAATAATTTTCATTATATTTATTAAGTTCAAATACAAGTCAAACTTGTTATAGTGAAGTGGTCAGTTCCATTAATAAAAATTTTTAAAAAATTCACTATATCGAGAATTTATTAGTAAATTCACTATATCGAGAGAATTTTATATAGACTGGCTTTGGGTCCAACTTCACTATATCGAGATTTTAATTAGTTTTCACTATATCGAGAGTTCACTATAACGAGAGTAACTTGTACATTAATTTTATCTTATACAAGTTTATAAATCAGGTCTATTTGAAAATGAGTTGTTTTATAAAGTTTAATAGCTTGTTTTTTAGTTATAAAAAATCATTATATGACTATCATCAAAAAAGCCTTTAATTTTTAATAAATATAAGGAGTTAAATAGGTATTGCCACACTGCATTATATATATACGTTGCTTTTGAGTGCAATACTGTTATATATTGCCAAATAATATAATGCAAAAATTAAAAATTAGTCATATACAGTGTTTTTATTTGTCACCTTATTTCATTAATTATTTCAGTGATAGCTCATTTAGCCAATATTACGCTAAATGACAATTTATTAATTTCTATAACTCTGATGTAGCTAAGTGACTTTTGGCAAAAAGAATTTAATCTAAGACCAGAAATTTTCTTTGTATTACTAATTACTACAATGTTCAATAACAGATAAGTAGTTGGAAACGTTCTAAATAGTTTGAACAAGAATGATAGAGTTGAATTCTATCAGGTTATTATGAAACTTTAGCTACAAAATAGGGCCATATTTAGCATAATAACTACTTTAGTATAAAATATGATTATCATGTTTATTTATTTCTGTATTACATGATCAAACATAATACTAATTTTACTCTAGATATATAATACTTCTGTACTTAAGATTGACTCCTGCAATTACTTTTTTTTATAAAATGCTAAGTTATGACCAAGTTGGACGCATGTTTGACACATATATGAACCATCAATAGAACTTTTACTTCGCTTTGGTTTCTGTTCTTTTTCAACATTACTTACTATTTTTCTTTTTGGTCATCTTTCTTCACCAACGACTTTAGAGGGATTCTAAACATTAGCAAGACTTAACACAGGTTCTATTGTTTCATATTCTTCACCACTTTCTAGCTCAGATTCAGATTCTTCACCACTTTCAAGTTCAGATTCAGATTCTTCTGGTGGCAATATCTTTAGTTTAGTACTATGTTGTTCAACTGACAAATCTCTAGTTGTAGCAACTTGTTGTAATCTAGTTGCTTGTTGTTTATTTTTTTCTTATCGATATACTTCATTAGGACCTGAATTATCTTACTATCTTTATTGTCCCTAGCAAGATGAATGGCTTCATGTGCAAGTCCCCAAATTCGTCTTTATTGATTCCTTTTATCAACAGTTTTCTTTGCTACTAATGCAGTGACTGATTTGGTTTTTTTTAAGGTGAGGTTGTGCCTCGAAAACTTTATTATTAAGTATATATTTGTATATATTATGTGATACAATATTATACTATATTAAGTACAAGAGACTCAGACATTCTTGACTATCTGTGATCTAAATCTACCAGAGCTTTCTATACCCCATTTTATGTATTACCTGGACTTTTGGACTACTCCCTATTTTGTTATTCCGCTATTTACTATATTCCCTACTTCTCTCATATTGCCGATCCTATACTTCCAAGTAGGTGCAAGAGCCTTGCCCAGACGATCATAACCTCACAGTTACTTCCTAAACCTTGGTGTCCTGAGATTACCCATGCGCTGGTGGGGGCACAAGCTAAGCTTTGCCCACTACTTTCAGTAATCTATCGTATATTACTGCAGATATGCTATCTGGATTGGTTAGCAGATACTTCCCCTAAAGGTAGGTGAGCACCAGCTGTGTTGCATAACTGGCCCGAGTGAGAACCACTCCTATCCTCAGCAAGCTAGCTCTCACTCCTCATATGTGGCACAGCTACTCCCAACTGGATTTTGTAATACATTTCTGTACTACTTCCAACTTCTTGTAAAGCAGTTGGTGTTCTACTATTGGTTAAACCAGGAAGCTTTATTTCGTACATTGTACTTTCTACCAGGTAGTTCGTCATTATGTTTGTATCCCCAATTCACAGATCTACCTCTATAGTAGTAGTTTCCTTCCAATTTAGGTTTGGTACCAGTACCAGAGGTGTTCCTTTTCCAGTTTAGAAAAATTCTTTACCACAGATCCCTTTGTGTTTACCACTTTTCTCACTACTCACGTTTGCGTTACAATCATGTTACCCTCCCAATCATCAACATCCCAAGACCGGCTTAGGGTTGTTGGTGCTACCTTGCTCTTGCTCGCCAAGAAATTACTTGCGCAACCTTCATGTAACTGGACCATCATCTATGGTGTCAACCCTCCACAATGGATCTTCTTCCAGAAATTCCTTAAACCAGATTCGTACTTCACATGGACTTTCACAGGGTCTTGCATCTGAATTTTTCCTAGAAACCGCTTCTAGTAGGATTCAAACCAAATACCTTGGCTATGAGGGTTGAGCATTTAGACCACTAGACTATGGGGCCCCAACCCGCAGTAACTGGTTTGATAACATTTTGCATATTGGAATTGTCAAGGCTGAGTTAAGCGCAACTTTTTTATTGTTAAATATTATATTATTTTTTTTCGATATTTCTTGATCTTGATATACATCTTTTACCATCGAGTAGTATCATGAAAATATGGAAAGAAGCCATTTCTGAATGCATTATTATACAAAAATAGAGGCTGCATACAATGCCTTTGGAAATACTCATAAGGCAGGAGCATAAAAAAGAATCTGATTAACAATTACTACAAAATGGATATGGTGTCTTTCTCAGCATACAAAATTAGTAACTTTCCAAATTACTTTGATGTCTTTATGTACAATTTTATCAATTATAGATTGAAGTGTTATATGCCTCGCATCATATTGGTCTTTTATAAATCTATTGTAACTTTGCTTATCATTTTTCTATTTTTATTCAAATGTTAGACTCTAAAATTATTAATTGCTGTTCCAAATCAAAATAAAATTGGAATAAACCCTTATTTAAGCATTTAGAATTATTTATACTCTTTTATTAACAACTCTAACTCTAATTTAAACTCTAACCAAACCCAAACCCAAACACAAATCTAACCCCAAACTCTAAAAGTACTACAAGAAATTTTTTTTGACTTGACTTAAAATTAATAAGACAACGTTTCATTGTTGATTTTATTTTAATTTAGTTTTATTTCAATTTGTTATAATAACATTTACTTATTTGTTCTGAGTTAGTTCTTTACTTGTAGGCTCAATTCTGTTTGTATTGATATAAAGACATTGGCCCATTTTAACTTTAAGTGCTTTACTGATCGTTTTAGAAGTAGATTTGGCTAGTTTAGCTTTGTGTTTTGCAACTGTAAGATAACTTGCAAGGATTTTGTTGCATATTGATTTTCGATATTCGAGTATAGGTGTTATTACAGTATTAATAATATAACTAGCCTGTTTGTCAGTTATTATTTTTGTATTAAGAGTATTTACAATCTCGAATATTCCTTGTGTAATTAGTTTGATTTGAGGTATGTTTTGGTGTTGGTAGTAAACCAGCAACCAAGAAATTTGAAATAAGTATGAAGAGGTTGGGTTTGAATAGATGAGTTAATAAAAGTAATAGAATGATATTTCTTGGTATTAGAGATTAGTACTGATTTGTTTGGATTAACTTTAATATTGGTCATTTGATAAAATGTTGATGCAGTTTGTATAATTTGTTGTAGTTGTTGAAAGGATTGTGCAATCTATAAAGTATCATCCATGTATGCTAAAACTGAAGCTAAGGCTTCTGTTTTGTTAAATACTAGAGGTGATATTGTTGTAGTCCATATAGCAGAACTAGTGTAGCCAGTATATGTACTAGAAATTTTGCTAATAAGAGGATCATAATAAATTTGCCAAAGTAGTGGAGTTATAGTTTCACCTTGGTCTATACCATCTTGTACTTCATAAGGTTGTATAAGTCCAAAGTTAGTAATAACTTGGTTTGACCGGTCAGTAAGTAAGTTGGTGATAATGTTAATTAACTGAGAGGGCATGTTGAGTCAGTAAAGCACTTTTTCAAAAAGATTAAGATTAACAGAGTCATATGTTTTGCTAATGTCTTGAGAGAAAAGCCAAATTTCTTTTGGTTACAATTTGCATCTTTAATAAAGTTATTGAGAATATGAATAGAAATTTTTGTACTATTGCCTGGCAAGGCAATGTAATTGTGTGGATTGAGAATATTGTATGATATTATTAAGGTGGTAGTGAGGATTTTAGTATATAGTTTTTTAATATGTTCAACAAGACTAATAGGTGTATGTTATTTAGATTTCTATTAAATGTAGGTTTTTTAGAAATTGGAAAAATATGACTGTCCTTCCATTGTTTTGGAACTTGTTGTGCTAGAATGCATTGATTAAAAAGAGCTGTAATTGCAAGAATTGTTTTTGTTCCACTATGTTTAAGCATATCGTAGCTAATATTTGAAGGCCCACAAGCTTTATTGTTTGGAAATTGTGTTATAGTACTAGTAACTTCTTTAGCAGAAATTTCAGTGAGAACTGTGTCATACCAGGAAGAAAGAATAGTTGGAGAAGGCCTGTACTCTGATTGCCATTCTGTTTGAAAAATAGATTGATTATATGGATTGTGAGCTTTCTATTGATGGAAGTTTAATTGAATATATTCTTTGATTATTGGTGAATCAGTAATAATATCATTTTCTGTTTTGATATTATCAAAATATACAGGATCAGTATGACAATTAAGTATACTATTAATCATTTTAGTAGGCTGTGTAAGTATTCTTTCACATCTGGTATTAATAGCAGAATTGATATGGTGTCGTAAGTACTAAGAGTTTTCAATATCTCTTGCATTATATAGTGTTTTCCAATCAATTTTAGTTTCTTTGAGCCATTGAGTAAGATTTTGGTTATGTAGAGGAGGTTGTAGAATATTGAGATTGTGTTTAGAATTAATATATGAAATTTGTGAATAGATATTAGGAGGTAGTGTACAATTGCAGTATTACAAGTGGTATAGCCATCTTAATATACCACTAGCAACATAGCACATGGCAATAGGGATCTTGTAGAGTCAGAGAAGATATGAAGCTGTGTGGAAGTAGAATGTTTCATCACTATGGCAGTTCAATATATTTTACTCAAAGAACAGGAGTGTATTTAGTTGAGCAAAGATATATTTTATTGAAGTACGTTACAAGACTTTGCTACAAGACTATCTATAGGTTTTTGTGCCTAAAGAATTTCTATAACTAAAGAACAAATCCTAAAGTTAAAGAAGGATAAAAGCTAGGGTTTATATATCTTTTAGAAAAGTATAAAAATACAAAGATAGAAAGGTATAAAAGTATAAAAGTATAAAAGAATAAAAGTATAAAAGTATAAAGGTATAAAGTTATAATAGTTTAAAAGTATAAAAGTATAAAAGTATAAAAGTATAAAAGTATAAAAGTATAAGGGTATAAAAGTAGAAAAGTATATGTTATACAAGTGTTAATCTATTATTATCTAATGAACTATTAATTTGTATTTGATAAACTATAGCTTATTTTAATTATAGAAATCTATAGAATTTAATGGTAATAAAATTAGAACTTCATTCTATAACAGCAGGACAGTGCATGTTTAGTTTGTTTCATAATGCTTCCTATAATTTGAAGATCTTGATGGAGGTCTGTCTCTTTGAAAGAAAAGGTATAATGAAAGTTTCGGACAGAAAATTTTTTGTTAGGTATAATTTGAAGAGCAGAACTAATAATACTTGTTTGGATTTTGTGCCAAATACATTCTAGGGATTCTGTAGTATGTGTAGATAATGAGGTATTTAGTAACTGAATTTTGTTTTAAGTTTGGGATAAAATTCTTCTCATTTTTCTTTGGTCATAGATTTATAGTTAAAAATTCTATGTTTGCATCAGGTTTTGTGTCGAAGTTTTGATGAAAGTGCAAAAGAAAATGCCCATCTAGAAATAAGGATAAGATGATCACGCTGAGTAGAAGATAGTGGTTCTTGGAGAGCAAAGTTTGTAAGATAAGATATAATTGAATCGTATGCCCAAATGTAGTCAATACGGCTGTACAGATTGTTGCATTACCAGGTATATTGTAAATTGTTGGTATGGTCTGCAAGGGCATACATATTATTATTGTGGAGGTAGGATAATAGCTTGAATTTGGATGTTGACTGGTAAGAAGTGTTAGAGGCATTAAAGTCTCCAAGGATAACAGGGTGCAGATTTGAGATAAAGCTTGCTGAATCCAGCTTATTACTTATGATCCAAATATTTAGAAGCATTGCTAATCATTTTATTAATATGATCTTTAATAGCTTCTGGAATATGACTAGGTGGTGGAAATGGATGAGTATGTTCACCAACATTCACAAGAGCAACTTATGGACATTTAATCAAATCTACTAGAATAAGTTGATAAAATATAACCATGGCAAGTGAATTAAATTAGCTTCTATTGGATTTCCATTATTATTATATATGAAAACGCTAAATAGTATATAAAAATTAATAATTAATATTAATTTTTATAAATTATTAAAAAATATTTAACTTATTACTTATAGCATATTAATTGCTTAGAACTATTTAATAAAGCAGTATTACAATTATTATTTATTTCAGATTGATTTAATTGCTAAATTTATAAAAAAAATT
>QKWP01002652.1:0-20729 GCA_003550325.1 Gigaspora rosea | reverse complement strand
AGATTTTAATCGATAATAAAGAATAAAAATTGTTAAGAACAATTTTTTTAAATTTAAGTATTGTATTCAAGATTTTAATTGATAATAAAGAATAAAGAATAAAAACTTTAAAGAACAACATTTTAACTTTAATTGGTTATGAAAAGTGTAGATATTTGATAAACTTCATATAATCAAGAAAATTTTCTTTTTGTTATTTTTTTTTTATCAATTACGATGTAATAAATATGCTTATTCAAATTAAAACTCGGCGAGCGACACCCCCTTAAAAAATTTACGTGACTAAGCTTAGATTTAAAATACAGCTTTAATTAAATGGGTGATTGCCTTGAAAATGACCTTACGGGGCTATGTAGATCTTATGAATAAAAATTAAAATTTCTAACCATCCAATAATCTAATTCAAATAACTTTTTTTATTGTGTAGAGCTAAGTGAGTTCTACAAAATAAAAAAAAATTATTTGAATTGGATTATTGGATGGCTAGAAATTTTAATTTTTATTCATAACCCCCGTAAGGTCATTTTCAAGGCAATGACCCCAAATAGTAACAATGATGATTTTTATTATTATATATCTATTAATAATCATTAATACGATTATCATTATTTATTTACTAATAGCCAATTTAATCAAAATATATTCTATCGCTTTTCGTTCAAATGCTCATTTATTAGTTATACAATGTCAAACGAATCATTAAAGCATTGTGAAGATTGCTAATCGTTTAAAAAAAAAAACCTGAGATTATTTTACAAAAAAAAAAAAAGTTGCAATAAGTGCTTAGAACTAGGAAAAACAAATTCAAAACAGTAATATAAGATAAAATTCTAAACTTCTAACTACGACTATATGATTTCAATACGTAAATTAATACAAAAGCAACATCTAAACTTTAAAGTGATTTAACACAAGCTATCTACCGATACAATTATATGATTTCAATACCGGAAATTGATGAAAACTTGGAGGGTTATATAAGATTTTCTTTTAGTTGCTGGAATTGTTTATGCATTTTATTTTGCAAACTGCTTGTCACACCTGTTGAAATAGTGAGAAGTGATTTTTTTTCATAAAGTATGAATTTATTTTATTGTAATTTGACTTTATTATATTCCTTTATTTTCAACCAATTTAGAATCTTATTAAAAATAACAATAATGATTTCACAAATTTATGGTGTAAAATGTGAATCGAATTTCAGATTGTGAAAATAATTGGATAATGAAGTAAATTCTAGCAATATGAAAGTGCAGTTGTGATTGTACTGTAAATGGTTTTCAAAAATATTACGGTATACATAAATACTATTCCATTTACGATTTAATAATTTTTAATGTTATACAAAAAAATATTAATTTTGTTTTATATTGATAAATGCTTTTATTTCCAAGTCGTCTGAGCTTTCTCAGCAGAAAAAATGGTAAAGAAAAAGAAATATAAATAACGAATAATTAATGTTCTAAAAGGGTTTGAGAACGTAAAAAACACTTACATGGAATAAAACACACTTTATTGGAAATAATATTATGTGCTTTTTTTTTCTGATTATAATTAATGAAATAAATTATTAAGAAAATAATTTGTTAGAATAGCTTATATAATCATTAGTAGTATGGATTTATTTTGCAAATATTCATTATAATCGGAAAAATTGATATATATGTATGACAAAATTTATACGAATTTAAAGAATTTAATATTTAAGTAAAGCGATTGTATAAAATACCTTTATGAGCTTGTAAATTTTGAAAAATGTAACTTCCGTTCGGAAAAATTTAAACTCAGTTACGTAATAACTTTTTTTAGGGTATACTAGAGTAGTTTAATTAAATCGTTGGTATGTGATAAGTCTGATAATATTTAAAATGGAATATTCTTGTATGTATCGTACGTATACTTACATAAGCTAATTGTTATTACATAAAATTAAATAATCTATCATTTAATGTTAATTTAAAATAAGGAACTTATTTGAAATTATAATTAAGTTTATTTAAGTTTATGACGCATCGATTAAAAAAGTTAAAAATTTTAATATAGTATAACCAAAAAGAGATGAATTTTAAAATAATCATTTTTCAAAAATTCATAATTTCCTGAACACTGAATTTGTATAAAATTTCAACAGGAATTTATTGAGCTCTAATGGTGAAATCAAGTATAGTAGCGCGTTAAAGCATACTTTTCGTGAAACCTTTTGCAGCTTGTGTCAAAACATTCAATTATATACACATTGATATGAAGAAAAGTATATGAGTGTCCCGAAGGAATTCATGCATATAAATATAGGTTTTTTTTAATATAAAGGAGTTCAAACTTTAGAATGAACGAAACATCTGATTCGAATAATCAGAATAACCTCCTTTTTAATAATATGAATTTTTATCTTTATCGTAAGTAATTTATAATTTATGTAAAAGACTGATATTTAAATATGAGCTTTCTTTTTGTGACATTTGAATAATTATTCTCTAAATAATTAATTTTTAAATCAAGTTACCAATTAATCTTGATCAATACCTATTATTCATATGTCGCCATCTTTAATTTATGATAATACCGAGAATGATAATTCAAACATTATCATTTTGGTTAGCAATTATGACTGCCTAACGACTTCAATTGGTCCTATGGATCATGGATACCTGCATTCAAAAATATTGTAGTAATTTGCAAAATAACTTATAAATATCAATATATTTTTTATAAAAAGGTGAGCCTTTATTTGATGCTCTAAATTATGTCAATATTTGAATGTCTGCATTTCTTATCTGTCTATACATCGGTCCCAAATGGTTTTAATATATAATTAAAGTAAACAATTTAAAGTTTATCTGTTTAGTTATTTGATTATCTTTAAAAAATTAATCCTATTTTTACTTTACTTACATTGCATATCGATCAATATAAAAGACAAAATATTAATAATATTAATTGTATAATTTTCTCTCTATAGATTTATATGTTTGTTAGAAACTTTGTCAACTTATCATACTTTTTATTAAATAGCAATAGATAAACAAGTTAAAATAATTTGGCATGAAATATATAATAATCTTATTAAAATATTTGAAAGGTAAATATTAATTTAAAGAATTATTTTATTTGTAATACAAACCATAAGGTAGCTGCGCAATGAAGTTGCGCTAAAACCAGGAACGGAAAATAGGTTATATTTAAGATTTAATTGAATTTACAAGCATATACAATATTGTCCATACATAAAGTATCTCCAAAAAAAACAGTAAAAGTTCATGAATAGATGCCATGGTACTTTATGCAAGGTCGATCTATAAATTATTGTAATTATTGAATTATGCTGCTATAATTAATTAAATTACGGATATGCTGTAATAATTAATGATCTAAAATGTAAAACATATCACTACAAATCATATTACAATAATTCGGATCCATGCCATTTCATTGGCAAGTAATTTACTGATAAGATTAATTTACCCACGATTTCTGAAATCGTTTCGGTATTGTCTTATGAATCTTCTAGTTCTTCAGAAATTAGATCGCTATTTTCAGAATAAATTTCCAAAGACAACTAAGTGTTAGTGGCTTTAGGATGAAACCGAAAGAACTTCAGGAAAAAACAGCTGTAGTTCGTCAATAAGTTTTTTTTTAAAAATTGCACTAACCTTAACCCTAACACTAAGCTCAACCCTAACGATAATGCCAGAATTTCTTATTAGTGAAATGAACTTACGATGAATTAATCTAATGAAAACGTGATGACTAATCAACCTATAAAAAGTAGACAGATTTCAAGCCACTTGTTCCAATCGTAGAGTTTTAATATGGACAGACATGTACCAATACGATCACATGAAATGTGGAGGGATGGTTCTGTTCAACTTTTTGGTGCGCTATAGTTTTTCCTGTTTAGAAGGTATTATGGTTATCTCTTTTTTCCATTTATGGTATAGTTCAAGATTTTTAGAACATATTCGCTATGTAATTTAATTACATGGCAAATATGTTCTAAAAATCATGAACTATACCATAAATGGAAAAAAGAGAACCATAATACTTTCTAAACAGGAAAAAATATAGCGCACCAAAAAGTTGAACGGAACTATCCCTCCACATTTCATGTGATCGTACTAGCATAATCTGTTAAGCTCGTCAACAAAGTAACGGAGCAGTCATTATTGCGGATCATGTAGATGTTTGTCATTTATAGTTAGTTCAGTGCTTGGTTGAGGCTTATTGTTTAATGGCGCAGTTTTGTTTGTTGTAATATCATATGATTTTAGCAAATTAGGTTTCTGTAAATAGGACATATTAAAGTATGGCTAAGTGTATGAATGGGTGGCTGTGAGCACGCGGATATTAAGGAATGAAGTTGATTTTGGTTTTGCTATTGCTTGCCTTGCTAAAAGCTGGCTCTATCTCCCGCCCACCCACCCTATTTTTAAGTGGACTGCAAGTATTAGTAGTATCAGTCACAACTATAGTAGATATTTGTAGTCTGTTTTTTTTGGCTTCGCGGCTAATGGCAGTGAAAGGACTATCAGTAGCAATTTTTGGGTTCCACAGCTGCAGGGGCAGTGCAGCGACCCTTATTAGTGACCAGTTAGGCTCCTCGGCTGCAGTGGCAGTGCAAGGACCTTATTAGTGAATAGTTAGACTCCGCGGCTAGAGTGGCAGTGCAATGACCTAATTAGTGAACAGTTAGGCTCTGCAGCAGTGCAAGGACCTTGTTAGTGAATATTTAGGCTCCACGGCTGCAGTGGCAGTGCAAGGACCTTATTAGTGAATATTTAGGCTCCGCAGCTGCAGTGGCAATGCAAGCACCTTATTAGTGGTAAGTTAGGATCTGTGGCTGCAGTGGCAGTGCAAGGACCTTATTAGTGAATATTTAGGCTCCGCGGCTGCAGTGGCAGTGCAAGGACCTTATTAGTGTAAGTTAGAATCTGCAGCTGCAGTGGCAGTGCAAGGAGTTTATTAGTGAATATTTAGGCTCCGGGCTGCAATGATACAAGGACCTTATTAAGGCTCTGCGACCGCAGTGGCAGTACAAGGTCCTTATTAATGAACAGTAAGGCTCCACAGCTGAGTGGCAGTGCAAGCAACTGAAATAGATACTGCAAGATGACACCTGATTCTCATTTTATCTATATACGTATGTTAGCTATCTTGCCTTTGTTGCTGTTTCATGCAGTAGGCAGGGTGTGGTGGGACCTTGGGGTTTAGAGAATTTTGGAACCAAAAGTCAGCAGTTTATGCATCTGAAAGGTTGGGAGAATGATTGGTATAGATTCAGTTAATTTTTCATAGACTAGAGGCTTTGTCATAGGTATTGAGTTCGAGTATGTAGCGCTATAGCTTGTCTGGATAGCAAACCTATTCCCATATATTGTTTCATATATAGAAATAAAGTAGCTGATCGAGCAATAATAATTTTAAATAAATCTACATTAGCTTTATTTGTATACAATATGTAATATACACCTTTAGCATTTCACTATGAAAATCAACCTGTGAAAATGCGCAGGTCACAAGGCAATCTGAAAATGCCTGTTAAAACAGAAAAGGAAAGATTTACGATCACGTCGACCAACTAAATATGAGATTTTGTGGACGTACATCATTTCAGATGGCTGTAAACCACTAGATAGCTGCGCGACATCGTCGCGTGAAACCAGGAACGGAAGACCAGATAGTGGCTAAATTGAATGAATAATATACAATTTGGTATTACTAATTCAATTAGCTGTATATAAAAAAAGTAATTCAAATAGCTATATAAGAAAAAGCTAATTAAACTAATATTGTATTTTAGTAGTGATTATTTATTATAAATAGTTAATACAGTCTTATTGATTTAATAATATTTGAATAGATTATATTTTTGATTTATTTTGTGATACACTAATGTGTGACACAATTGTATATATATATTTAAATCACGAATATTTGCATTGTTTTTTCTTTTTTTATTTTATTTTGTTTTAGCTTATATGGGGTATCATAAGTTAAAAGGGCCCATTTTTACTTATAGTTTATTTTGAGATAATTGAGTTTAATCATTTGTTTTTATTTTTGGATGGATCTGAGAGTAATCAAATGTCACAATTTTGATTTGTTAAAGGTAACAGATGACTATCAGGAAATCTCGTAATGTGTTTGCCCTGCACAATTTCATTTAATTTTTCTTTTACATTATCTTGATTTTTTATTATGCAAATTGACTTTTCTTTATAATTGAAAAATGTCAATCATGTCAAAATTTGTATGAATATAATAAAAACCTATTTTTCAAAAAATTGTAAAAATGGGCCCTTTTAAATTTTGACACTCCATATAATTATTAAGCTATATGTAATTGAAGGTTTTTATACAGAAATTGCATTAAAGCTTTGTTACTATAATTATAATTATATAACTGATAAGAAATATGACTATTAATGGTGAAGTATAGAAGATTGCAACTAATTATAAGCAAATTTGTTTATAATTATTGGTTTTGTTAGTAGAAATACAGAAGCAGCTTAGCATTGTTTATTAAGGAAATTAACAAAATTGAATTAGTATATATTACAAATATTTATTGTTAGGAATATTGCTAAAATTCAGATGAATATAAAATCTAAAATCCCATTAGTTGATTACTCTACCTCAAGCAATAGATGCAGTAATTTCATGCTCATCTGATTTTAGTATTATCTTTATATTTATTTTTGTAATAATCAACTTGTATTAAAGATTATGAGTTTTAAAGGTTTTGAGGCATGGTTTTAGATAATAAACAGATATAATAGAGTTATTTTATGTATTAGGTTTATTTTTGTTGCTGTATAAGAAAAATTGCTAATCAGATTCTATATTGTACAAAGCAACATATGTTATTTAGTACATACTGATTAAAAAAATAAAATTATTCTTCAAATTATATAATAACAAATCAGATGATTTGGGTTATAACACATGTATTATTCTTATTTACAAAAACAATATAAATTTGAAATTATTTGATTTAAAAATCATACTCAATAAAATTAATTATATTGTATTTAATTTTATTTTTTACCATATAGGGTTGTTTATTTACCTATACCTTAAAGAGAATTTATGCAATTAAAAAGAAGAATAAATTATTTTCAAGAAATATAATATTAATATATTATGTATGGGTCCTAGTAAAAAAGTCTATATTAGATGTAGACTAGACTTTTAAGATATAATTTAGAACTTTTTTAAAAACAAGTTCAGATAATAAATTATAAAATCGCATTCTCACTTTTAATAGACCAATTGGCTAATTAATAATTGTAATTTTTAGATATTCTAATTAATAAGTTCAAATTAGTAACAGATTTAGAAGATTTTTATATATAATAAAGATTATAAAACTGCTATAAATAATCTGGTTTGTATAGAGCATAAATAAGTTTTTTTAACTAGTTCAAAATTAAATTTTTTGTGAGCTAAATAGTAGAATAATCTAATATTTTTAATGTTAATCTATTTAGAGAAAGCTTTGGTATACAATATATAATTTAGAAATCTTAATTATACAAATGCTATATTCAAATAATTCATTATTTAAATGTTATTATAGACAAATAGCTAGTTTATTTTTCTAGTACCTACATTTTAAATCTATGAAATATAGATAGTAATATATATATTTACATATAAGTTAGCATATATAATATGTATAAATAACAATATTTTTTGATTTTATACAGTATGCAGTAATAATTTTGTGTTATAAAAGTTATTTTTACAGGCTAATTTGTATAGAATGAAGAGTAGATTAAAAATATATATAATGATATATATATATAGGTTTTTTTTTTAATATTAAGGGTGTAGCTTCTGCCCCAAATTTTATTAATACTTAAGCAAATTGACATATGGCAGTGCCTTTTATACATACATATTATATACAAGTATTGAGATTAGGACTTCAGGCTGTGAAACCTTTTATCCACGGCTAAAACCCACTAGAGCCTCCCATATTCCCATTTATATAGTTGACCTGAATTTGTACGTCCCTTTTCAACCAACAATCAGTACCCACATGTCTGCCACTTTACCATTTCATAATTTATCACTTCCAATTTGGTGTGTGTTGCCAGGTAGGCGCTTTATGCTTCCAAGTTGGTATACCCAAAATCTGGTTACCCAGAAAATCTCTTACTAGTGTACTTCTTGGGGGTTCATATCTCAAGCCATGCAGCTGCCTCTACCACATTGGGTAAGTATCTCAATCCTGCATGCTGCCGCAACCAGCCGGTTTCCTGTGACTTGAGGACCCAGGATTTAGTGTTCTGAATTTGGAAATATGCAAACTATTGTACTTCCCGCTATGGTGGCAAGAACCTTGGCTTTCGCAAATGCTTCCAGTGCCGAATATAGTTGGATGGCATCATGAGGCTAGAGAGAACCCGATTACTACTGCATCCACTTATACCAGCATATACCCATATTGGTGGTCCCAAATCCTCTTAGTGACCGAAGACTCCCATATGGGTACGCCCAGAGCTCCGTTGGGTTTTGACACGTACACACCTCATGTTTCCGCCTTTTATTGGCCGATTAGTTCTGTCTGCTCTTGCGAAGTTCACTAGACCCCAGTACCCAGTCAGTCACTCTTTGGATCCTTTTTTCCAGTTATCCCAGACTACCAATCCAGTTGGCCCAGAAGGATCGGTCTGCCAGGCTTTAGGTGCCTAAGGTCTTCCTTTCCTTGGTTCATGCTTCTATAACACATGATCTTTTCCTCTGGCATGACTCCAGCAGCCAGGTTGGTGGGCCCTCTTTTGCTATAGGGGCTTTTGCCCGTCCAGTTTCCCGGTCAGTCACCACTAAGATCCTTTTTCCCAGTACCGTTGAAAGTCTAGCTACCTCTCCACTTGGAACTTGCCAAACAGGTTTCAATTGTTCCGGTCCTTTGGCTTTAACCAAGGTTACAGGTAATCTACCCGACCGATCGATAAACAAATGTTACCATAACACAGGCCTATTTTTCAATTCGTCTCCAGTGGAATTTGAACTCTAGACCTGCCGCTTGGGGGTGACAACCAGACAGCTTCTATATGTCGCCACACCCTATATATATAGTTATTAGAGATAGTAATTAAATCTGGTATAATGAATTACTTGAGAGATTGCTTAAGATTGATTAAAGGTATATTAGTTTTTTATTATATCTAGAGTTTCTAATATACTGTATTTGTATATAATAATACACATCTATGCATTATTTTGAGAAAATAGTATTATTTTAAGTGTGCATATGTGATATTTTAAATTATTTTGACAGTTTTTATTACTAGAAGAACTTTGCTTTTGTTATATAGCACATGTATATTTAGAATGTACATTATTTTTGAATGCACATAAGTATTATTTCGAGCATTTAATTATGTTTTGATGCAATAAATAAATATAATATAAATAAATTTCTGCATATAAAAACTGTTAATTTATTACTATAGCCTTAACTTTAACAACCTAACTCTAAATTTTTAATTTTATGAACATAGTTTGAATTTACTTTTTGCTTTATGTCACTTACAAAAATATGTATTTCAGATATGCACATATGTATTTATATTATAACTAGTAATGTGATCTAACTATAGTTATCTGAAATATGGTTTAAGCTATATATGACTTGGAAACTTATATGCATATTGATCAATATAAAAGAAAGGCAATAACTTACTTTTATTAGTTACTTGTAGATTTTAGTTTAATTAGTATTTTCAAACCATATTTTATACAATTTTTTTTGGTATATTTATTGTTAATTGGTTAGCTAAACTAATCACTTCAATTTTGATATATAGCAAATGAATTTATTTATTTAACCAAAAAATAAGAAACAACTAGTTATTCTTATTCATATTTAAGAATCATCTATTTATTTTTTTTTTAAAAAAAACTTTTTTTTTATACTCAGTTTGTACCTTTGATATTACATTAACTAAGTTATGGATAACATTAATAATATGCTGTATTTTATTGCAATAATATAGTTTTTGTTAAATAATGTTATTCTTAACACTAATTCCTTAGCTGTTAGACTTCTGCAATTTGATCTGATTTGATTTGATTTGATCAAATATTTGTTCTCAAATTAAATTCAATTCCAAGATTTCCAAATTAAATCAAATCAAATTGGCAATATTTGATTTAATTTGAAAATTTATACTGAAAGTACAAATCTAATTAAATTCAAATTCAAAATTTCAGATTCAAATCAAATTCAAATCCAGAATTTCAAATCAAATCAAATTCAAATAACCAAAATATTTAATTTGATTTAAATTTGTAGAATTCTATTAGCTATATAACTATACTCTACTTCTATTGAATAGCATAAGGGTTTTGCGCCAGAATTTATGATAGAAATCACAATTACAATTCAAATTAACAATCTAAATTATATATTATATATTAAATAAACTTGTAACAAAACTTTTTATAGTAATTACTGATAATTCCAATAGAATTAACTCACTTTTTATTGTTACCAAAATGATATAAAAATTTTGTAACAGAATTTTTACAATAGCTCATAATAGAATAACAATATTCTATTCTAATACAAATTATATTTATCTTATTTACTTCATATATTAGAATACCAAATAAGATTTTAATAACTTTTTTTGAAGTTATTTTTTGTACTTTTGGCTTACTAACATCCTTCTAGCAAATAATTAGTTATATCTATTCTTTTTAATTATCTGAAATATTTATTTATTGCTTTTTACCTTTTTAATTATAATAATCTAATATTTACTCTTTATTTAATTATATTATATTAAGTTTATTTGAATTGATATAATAAATACTGTATTGTTGCTAAATAATATACAGGAGTATCATTTCAAATTTGGCAAAATTAAGCTTAATTTAGAGCAAATTTGAAATAATACCTTTGTATTTTATTTTGCAAAAATGTTAGTATAAGTATTATTTTTTGAAAAAAATTTCAAATTATTGATTTTAAAATTGTTTTTATCAAAAGTGCTAGCATACTTATAGTAAATAAAATTTTTTATAATATATCTTCAAACATTTATAAAATCTAAAATTCTTTATTTAATTAGCTATTACTTCATGTTTATATAACATAAAGCATACACATTTTCAAATACAAATTACTATACCATATTAGTATATAATAACTTGTATATATATTATTTCAAAATTTATATATTTTTTTTAACACAAGAGTTTTCTTGTATTTTATTTTTTTTTTTTTGTGTTTTCTTCAAGTTGTTAATATGTTAGAATAATATAGAATCATTGCATTTTATGTTATCTTATTAGCTAACTAATATTTTGAATTTGTATTATACATTTAAATATGTATATATCATGCATTTATATATTTACATATTAATATTTTTAAATAAGATAATTTAAAATAGCAAATAAATAAATTTATTTCATGTTTATGCAAAGTGATAGCACATCTAGTGATGGGCTACAACAGTAATTATTGTGACAGATCATAATGAAATCCAGACTAAAATGGAATAATAGTATAAAATCTCATTTTTTTGGGATATATTTTTTAGAGTTAGGGGTTTAGGGTTAGGGTTAGTTTTAAAAAAAATTATAATAAACAAGTATTAATGGGTTTTAGAAGGCTAGCAGGTTAAGTATATATTGTAGATTTTATTTTAAATTATGATCTGCAACAATTATTTCCTAGAAGGGGTCAATATATATATTGATGTGCTAATTGATCAATCAAATTTTGTTAATTGATATATACAGATAATTCTAAAGATTCATTTTTGTTAAATAAATTAAACTTGTACATATTGCATCTAAAGTAGTGATCCATATAAAATAGCTACCTTAGATATATAAAGTAACATTTTACTAAATTAAGCTAAATTGAATGCTATATTAGAAGTTAAAGTATCTACTTTAAACAGGTAACTACTTTAAATATAACTTAAGTATATATTATAAATTTGGATAATAAAATATTTTAACTGTTATTAAAATTTTCTTATTCCAAATAACAAAACTGAGTAAAATTTGAAACCATTTTACAAAGTTAGAAGTCAAAAATAAATATATACAAGAAAGAGCAATATGCAATTATTGTTTTTAATAGTTTAAGGTATGTTCTAATGTAAATATTTCTTCTTGCAAAAATAATTTGATCAAGATTTTGAAATTTCTAGAATTAATAGTTCTAATTCTAGATATACAAAAAAATAAACATTTAGCCAACTACCAAAATTATCAAGTTAACAAAATAGTAATATTGCTCAATTTTTTGATCAAAAAAGTAATAATGAACAAAAGGAACTTGAATTTAGTTTTGCAAAACTATATCTCAATGTGGTTTTCTACTTTCTTTTCCTAAGCTTAATGGATAGAATTTAGGCCTAAAGACTACCAGTAGTACAGTTAGAAGAATAGGTTAAAAATCTAGAAAAATATATATATAAATAATTTTTGTATACAAAAATCTGATCAATACTATAGTTTAGTTTGGCAGAATTTTTTTTAATTTAATAATAAACTTGTTTAAAAAAAATTCCTTTGTAATGCTATTTTTTGTTGCTTCAAATGTACTACATGTAGTACACTATAAATGCTAAATTTTTTATAAATTATTTAATAGAATTAGTAAATTTAAATTTAAATTATATAAAAAATGTTTATAGCTTACTATATTAAAAGTTTTATTATTAGTTATATTATAAAAAATATTATTTCTACTATAAAGGTTTGTAAGCTGTTAGTTGAAAATCATTACTATTAAGGGTGTGGCGACTTAGGGAAGTTGGTAAGTTGTCACCCCCCAAGTGGCAGGTCTAGGGTTCAAATCCCACTGGTGACGCTTTGGAAAAATAGATCTGTGTTACGGTAACCGTTTCCTGTCGATCGGTTGGGTATTACCTGTAGTCCTTGGTTACCATTTCGAATGGGAGTTTTCGGGCGAAGCTGTGTCCAGTGACACAGACAAATCCAAGGAACCGGAGAAATGGAAACCCATTTGGAAAGTCCCGAGTAAGGAGGTAGCAATAATCTTCGACGGTGCTACCAGAACCAGAATATCGGAAACCGGAGCTGGAGAACTTGATGATATGACCTTTGGAGGAGAACGTCCAGCAACCTGGCCGCCAGAGTTGTACCGGGGGAAAAGGACCTATGTTCTGGAATTAGGTACCAGGGGAAGAAAAACCATAGTAGCACCTAATGCTGGGTAGATCAACCCTTCCGTGCCAACTGGTTTGGAAGTTTGGGCACCTGGTGATGGACCAGTAGGAAAGTAATGGTGGGTACCGGGATCGGTGTGAACCTTACAAGGGCAGAAGTAGGTAATGGTAGTGGTTAGGTACCCCTGACTACAAGTTGCTTGCCTCGGTGAGTGCGTAAGTTACCGAAGTGTAGATAATACCTGTGTGGGACAGGGACTGCTCTACCAAGTTTACCCGCGAGGATAAATTAGTCCTAAAGGGATGTAGGTAGCATCTGGTACTGTTTTCGACTGACTAATGTATCGGAGGGCTGTACCAGTGATCACAAGTAGGGTTGACATGCAAAGCATTGGACCAGAGGGTTTAAATAGGCAATGCCTAGTTGGGTTGTAGGTATGGCAACTAGTGTAGAACCTTCGGGCAGACTACTTAAATTAGACAACCAAAAGTTGTACGTGTGGCTAGTTGTACTNACATGCGAAGCGTTGGACCAGAGGGTTTAAATAGGCAATCCCCTAGTTGGGTTGTAGGTATGGCAACTAGTGTAGAACCTTCGGGCAGACTACTTAAATTAGACAACCAAAAGTTGTACGTGTGGCTAGTTGTACTCTCATTCAATGTAACTCAATTGTGGGTGTTCCCAAAGAGGCGCCCTTGATCCACAGGCTTGATTAAATAAACTCTCACCCAAAGCGGGAACTTTAGCACAAAAAAAAAGAAAATCATTACTATTTTAGTATTTCATATAGGCTCATTAGTTTTTTAAAAAAAATTTTATTAAATAAATTTTGTTTAAATTTATCAGAAGTTGTTAAAAACTAACTTTTAATTCTAATATATGAAATTTATCAACATTTAAGCCAATATATTAAGAGTAATATAAGTTTAAAAATTTAAAAAATTAAACGTAGTTTTTAATATAAAATTTATAAGTAAAATTTACTAGTAAAATGACTAAAAATAGCCAAGTTTTTATGTTTTTTAAAAATTTTAAATTTTTTTTTAATTTTTTTTTTTTTTTTATATAATGCGATTTATCCAAAGTATCTTGCAAAAATATTTTAATAGATTTTTTATTATTAAAATTAGTCAATAATTTGCCTTAAATGGTGTCAACATATAGTACAAAGTACTACTAGTAGTACGCCTAAATCCTATCCATTAAAAATTTATTAAACTTTTTAAAAAAACATCCATCATTTCAATTGCCTAAATTAAAAAATTTTTATAATATTACTTAATCAAGTATATAAAAAAGCAAGTCTTGAAGTTCAACAATATATAAATGAAGCAAAATATTTGTATAATTATAGATATATAGTAGTATATTTAATAGAAATAATTTATTTATATAATTTTTAAATAATTTATTTAACATTTAAAGATTTTATATTTAATAGAATTTTTAATTAATTATTATTTATATAAAATTAGATATTTTGTAATATAAAATAAATAATTAATATAGTATTTGTAAATTGGTTTAGAAAATACGAAAAATAAAATTAAATAAAAATTATCATTAGTTTTATATTATATTATGTTTATAAGATTTTAATTACTAAAAAATATATTATAATATGATACCATATTTTCGTGTAATAACGCACATATGCGTTATTTCAAAATTGGCACTTTTTTTAAAAATCGCCCATTTGACTCAAAATAACTCACATGTGTGTGCCGAAATAACACACCCCCTCCCCTAAGAGTTTCACGATAAATATAAGTATATTGCACATGTCTATTACTGCTGATTTCAAAATTAGTGGGACAATGTGAAAAATTTTTGTTGATCCGCAGTAAATTTTCGGTAAATGAAATTACCGAAAATTTACTGTGGATCAACAAAAATTTTAAAGATTGGTAATTCATCCGAAATATCGCACATGTGCGTCCCGAAATATTGCACAGGTGCTCGAAATAACGCACAGTTGTGCGTTATTACACGAAAATACAGTAGTAATAAATATAAAGTTTTTAATATTTAAAAAATTATTTTTATTATTTAATTTTAATAAAATAAAAAATTATATCTAAAATTTATTATTTTTAAATTATAAAAAATTATTAAATAAATAAGTTAACTTTTATATTAATTTATTTAGATTCAATTTAAATCATAATCATTGGACTAATATTATTTACTACCCCAATTTTTGTATTTATATCTGCAATTAATATTGCTAATGAAATTGAAAAGGCAATTTATTAATATTAAAATCTTTAGCCATTACTACTAATAATGCATCTGTAATGAAAAGCACTTGAAAAATTTTAGAAAAAAAGTAACCTTTAATTATATTTTTTGGATGTTTAGCTCATGAATTAAATCTTTTAATTGGTAGTATTATGAAGATTGTATGAGCTAAAACCATTTATGAATAAAAAAAATTGTTATTTTTTCATAATCAATATTTTTTCAACTGCTATTTTAAAAAAGAAAAATATGGTTCTAATTATAAGTTTTAAACTTCCTGTTAAAACTCATAGGTATTCAGCAGTAAAATGTTTAGATCCTGTATATAAAACTCAATTAGCTTTAAGTCTTACTATATTGAAATTTTTAGTAATATTTCTATTGAAATAGATAATGAAATTAAAGTATATATTTATAATAAAAATTTTTGGATGAACTTAAGCCACTTTTAAATTTATTAGAACAATTTGTAATAGGAATTATATTTTGAAAGTGATATACCAAAGTTATTATAATTTTATAAATGATTTAATAAAATACTAGCATTAAAATGCAAGTAATTCATTAATTAAATATTTTGCAGAACTTGAAATTTTTTAATTTGTATAACAATTGCATGTATGCATATATAAAATTATAAAGTGAGTAACATACTAATGAAAAAAATAGTGATTCTATAATAATCAACAGAAATAATACCCTATTTTTGCTAAATATTAATATTTATATTAATACAAAATAAAAATTATATATCATTTTATGCTAAAAAATATAACAAACAAAAAGAAGTTTTAATAGCAAAATTGTCTTCAATTTTGTATATTGTGCATTATCTCACAATCAGGTTTAGTATCAATTACAAAATAAAAAACTTTTGCCCATAACTATGTTCTCTTATAAACTATAATCTATTAATATTAAAAAATAAAAAAATTTAAACCATCAAATATGAGTCACTAGTGCAACAGTTATTTGATAAATAAATATAACAAATATGGGGTCTTTGCTTTGAAAATCAAGTTATGGAACACATAATGTACTATGTTCTATAACTTGCTTTTCAAGGCAAAGACCCCCCATATTTTAAACAATAAATCAACTGAAATAAAATATATATAATAATTATCTTGCAGTTTCTTATAAGGCTTCACAAAGTTAATTTCTTGGTTTTCATAACATAAAATAAAAATTTGGACCCGGCCACCCAGATTTTTATTTTTTTTAAAAAAAAATTTTTAGCAATAAAATTCTAAAAAAGTGATCTACAAGGTTTTTGATAAGCTAATCTCCTTTATATAACTAAGTAAATAGATCCTTTGGTTCTTTATGGTCCTAATAGTGGCAAGGCATTAAACTTAGCCTTGAGACCTGGAGATATGACCTTCCTAATTTAGGCAATAATCTAAAAACTAGTGTAATAAGTTGCACATTCATGCAACCCATCTTATTTGTTTTTTAATTATTATTAGCATTAAAAACTCTATTTCAGATTTATAATCTATTTTAGTATACACAATATGAAGTTAAATTTGAATACCAATGTATATGGTTAAAGTTAAGTTGATTGCATTAGAATTATCATCATTCTTTAATGCAAAAATTCTGTTATAAATCTTTTTCAATAGAAAAGAGAGAAATATATTTTTAGGTCCATAGGTTTTTAAAAAAACTATGTTAAGTCACATTTTTACATTTTTGATCATAACTATGGTCATTGCAGTCTCTACTCAGAACAATTTGAGTTTGACTAATTTTGCTAGTAAAGATGTAAAAACATGACTTAGCATGGTTTTTTTAAAACTTTTAACTAGATCTAAAAATAGATTTCTCTCTTTTCTATTGAACAGCTATATTTGATGGTTGAGTTAGTATTAGTACATAAAATATTTGCTACAGATTATTCGTTATTTTGGTGACCAAAATATGTCAAAGTTAGTTGTTGCAAATATTTATACTATGATGATAAATTCTGTTACAGAACTTACATGTTACGTATTCTGTTACTATAGTATGTGGTTAAAATCTGGTTAGTCTGCATTAAAATTTTCCAAGCACGTGTAGTCTATTTCAGGCCCAGTACGATTAGCCTATGTAAGCTCAAAAATAAATTTATTAGTTGTCACTTCATATTGGCAGTCGAGGCCAAAAATATAAATTAAATCGATTTTACAAAACTGCTTAGTTAATTAATTTTAAAGTATCGCACATTTGAATATTTTGAGCCATTCCTTTGCCTAACTCTTAAAAATATCGCACATTTTGAACATTTTGAGCCATTCCTTGCTAATCGATCGTATCATACACGATGTTCATGATATACATGCTGCACATTACTTGCACATGTTAACTTATATTAAATCATAACAATAAAAGTAAGCATGATGAGCCTGGTGCACGACAATCAAAAGCACAAATATATTATATTAAAATATTAAAGGCACAATTGACCATTAACTCTGAATTAGATTTATGACGTTAAGATAGTAATTGTCATAAATTTTTATGCTTTCCTACGCCAGATTTAAAGTGGTAATTGCTGTATATCTCTATTGGCTAATTTTTTAAAAAAATTGAAATTTAGATTCTTGATTTTTAGACCCGGCCGGGTTATGAAATCCAAGAAATTAATTTTGTATGGCCTAATATAAATATTAATTTTTTTCTAAAATAAATTTAAATCAAACTTTCATTAATCCAAAACCTTATACTAGCCATAAGTTATTTTAATCATTATACTCATTCAAATGTTAAACAAATAAAGAATTAAATAAACTAAATAACTAAAGCATTTGAATAATAAATAATTGCAAATAATAAATACAACGATTTAAACATTTTTTATATAAATATTAGTTAATAAATATACAACAATTAATAAATGCAAAAACTTAAAATATTTAAGCATATCACTACACAATGTGAGATATGCAGTATATTACTAATTTGCCATATTAAATATTTGTTTATTAAAATAGGTTTAAAGATTACATTAATTATATATAGAATAACATAAAAAAAATTAAAATATAGAAACTAATTTAGCATTATTATATAACTTAATTTTGCATATAAGCACTATATGTACTGTATGCTGAAAATTTTGTTTTTAATGATTATATATCACTTTAAAATGATGCAGATCTAATTACTAGATTACGAGAATTTGGCAATAAAAATTGTAATGTACGTATGAAGTCTTGTCTTGGATAAATGCATATATAATTTTTATTTATTAAAAATTTTTTTTTGCTCCTCTTTTTGTAAGAGAAATGTAATGTTTCTACTGAATCAAATTTATCTGACCTAATTAACAGCTCAATTAAAATCTCTGGACAAATTTAACTTTAAGTGTTAATCGAATAAATAACCTAAATATTTATTTATTAAAATAGAATTAAATATTATATTAATTGTAATACAGACTAATATTAAAAAAAATTTAAAATATAATACTAAAACAACTTTACTATTAAGTACTATATGTACAGTACTATACGCTAAAAAAATTTGGACATTATCTAAACAGAACATTTGTTAATCGATTACCGGTGCAGTTTGTAGTGATTATAACAACTATGGAAACACTATATGGGATCTCACCTCGCTGCTCTCGTGGTCCACAGTATTGCTAAATACTCACTTTTTTCAAAATCTGAGCTGGACAGTCGGGATATCGAAGTACCACGTTTCGATATCCGGGTTGTTCACCCGGGTTATCGATCATACCTAAAAACCTTAATGCTCTTTACTCCATGGCGGGTGAGTGGGCACTAACAAAGCTAGACTTGTGTCGAGCTTGCAGCAAAGACAAAAAAGGGAGAACAAACTCCAACTTTCCCTCCTTAAATAGCAACTCCTATGACTCTATAGTTTCGTTACTACAAAATTTCACACTGATATCACTTAATTGATTTTCCAAATTTACCTCATAAATACATAATACCTACCAATCAGCACTAACTAGTGATGTGCCATTTATATGATGTCCAAATTTTTTTAGCGTACAGTACGTACAGTACATACAGTACATACAGTACGTATAGTACTTATATAGTAAAATTGCTCTAGTGGTTATATTCTAAAATTTTTTTAATATTAGTCTATATTACAATTAATATAATATTTAATTCTATTTTAATAGATAAATATTTAGGTCATTCAAAGTTAATTATCTGGTTAGTATCACNATATTACAATTAATATAATATTTAATTCTATTTTAATAGATAAATATTTAGGTCATTCAAAGTTAATTATCTGGTTAGTATCACTTTCCAGAACTCCCAGAAAAGAGGCAAACGAAATGAACATATAAAATGAACAAACTGTAGTAAATCTATTATAAACGAATTGATTTCAAGTTAAATTTTGTTCAGAGATTTTAGTCGAGTTGCTAATTAGGTCAGATAAATTTGATTCAATAACAAAAAAAAAAAAATTTAATAAATAAAAAATTATATAATGCATTTATACAAGAAAAGACTTTGTACGTATAGGCAAAATTCTCGTGATCTAGTGATCGGATCTGCATCATTTTAAAGTATACAGCTAGCGATGTGCAATCATTAAAATAATACCCAAATTTTTTTAGTGTACAGTATGTATAGTGCTTATATAAAAAATTAAGATCATATAATAAAATTAAATTAGTATCTATATTTTAATTTTTTTTAATGTTATTCTATATTATAATTAAAGTAATGTTTAAACCTATTTTAATTTAATATAGCAAATTAGTAATATACTATGCACATACCTGCTTAATTTTATTAAGGCGCTACTTTATATATCTAAAGTTGCTACTTTAGATAGATCGCTACTTTAGATGCAATATGTACAAATTTAATTTATCTAACAAGAAAGCTTTATCGGGTGTTGATCAATTAACGAATTTGATTGGTCAATTGGCACATAAATATTTCTATCGACCCCTCTTAATAAATGATCGGCAAAAATTTTAGCGTACAGTACGTACAGTACATACAGTACTGTACGTATAGTACTGTACGTTGCACATCACTAGCACTAACCCACTCAAGTCGATACTTACTACACAACATCTCATACTTACGAATCGTTTCATCAATATCACGGGTTGTGGATTGTGATCTCGTGACAAAATTGATGGCCCGTGACTTTGTTCACAGTAGGGTGTCCAGGATTATGATCAGGGCCTTAGAGACGGTAATCGGTCATATATCTTGTGATCGATCATTGATCGATCATATACAATAGAGATCGATTTTATGATCGATCACAGTATATTGATCGGTTATTGCATATAATCGATAACGATCATATGATCGATTATATTTTATGACCAA